>CM050205.1:29550000-29585000 GCA_027475355.1 Coilia nasus | reverse complement strand
TAAGAAGCTATCAGTTGCAGAGGATCATGCTCACATAATCTGTACCTGGTACAGTTCTGGGAAACCATTCTATGGCTGACACATCACCATCCACCCAATGCGGTAACATGATGACACTACTGGAATGACTCAGGACCAGCTCTTTGCGTCAGGCTGCCCCAGACCTCAGCTGTGTGATGGAGACGACGAACAGGTAGCAACAGACAACGAAGGAACATTTCCACCACCCACCATGACCGACAACACGCTATCAAAGGAGCAAGAATGCGTGGATACATCACACAGAATCAAACCACAACCGCTTCACCAAAAACCCCTGATTTCTTTTCACCATCTCCATCACCACCCCGCCTGCAGTTCCCTGCAAGTGTGCGGAGGCCTCTGCTGATTGCCAGACTGACGTTTTCTAGCCCGAGACACTCAAAACAAGCAGTGTACTCCCCATGGACAGGCCTTTACTAGCCCACAACCTTCAACTGTGTACCCATCTACTACAGTACCCAAAAAATGCAGGACACCATCACCCCCTCTGCCTGCAGCAGAGGTTCCTTAATCAACCTACGGCTTGGAAATGTGCACAGCTGCAGTACACTAACAGGGGCAGCAGAAACGACCTTGATGATTGTACTGTCTGATATGACGTGGGTCCCTGCATTAAGAGTAGTTTTGAAAACAAGCTGGGACCCAGGATGCCCAGGTCATTCTCTATTCCTGTGCTTACAAGAAAAAGAAGAATTTGTGTGCATCCTGTCAATAGGGGAAAACCAGTCATATCTCCTGCACGTTCTGAAACAACCTCAGAATGCATCAGCGAATATGACACCCTCGCCCCACTGTAAAACTAGCTCTTCTCAATATCAGATCACTCTCAAACAAGTCATTTTTCATTAATGATCTTATTTGCACACACAAACTTGATTTCTTGCTTCTTACTGAAACCTGGCTGGAACAAGCGAACAGCTTTACTACCCTTATTGAATAAGCTCCCCCAAATTTCTTTTCATTGCAAACAGACAACATTTGGCAGCTTTACATCTTCTGAGTACTTAAGTGCACTTAAATATTTTTCTGATATGTTATTATTGACTATTTACAGACCACCAAGACTTTTAACAACAGTTTTTCTTGAAGAGTTTGGTGAACCATTGTTGAGCATTTGTTTACAGTTTGACAGGATCCAACACACTCTCATGGCCATACCCTTGACGTTGTTATCACAAAAGGTTCTAGTGTCTACAACTGTTATCAACTTGGCCTTATCTGATTTCTGTGTTCCCTTTGATGTTTGTATGTAACATCACATTGAGAACAAATCTATTAAACCAAGACAGTGCTCCTTTCAGTAAATATGTCTTTTATTTACCTTTTTTTTTTATTACACTTTTTTTTTATCTTTTACGCCTTTACATATTGTTCTTTGCTTTTATTTTTAAACTGCCTTTGTCCATGAAAGGCTCTATATAAAAAAACTTGCCTTGCCTATATAGTAAACAAGTGAACATTTGTATAAAAATAGCAGCATTTCAGACAGCCAGGCTTGTGACAGACTTAACTGTGACTCCCTGCAGGTATGTATAAAACCCTTCTGTATGGCATAGCTCATGTCCTAGACATCAACTCTCCGTCTGTGGTCTGAGTCACCTTGTGAAAAAAGGCCCTCTTTACATAACAGTGGAGTTGGGTGCCATATTAAGTGAGTTTAAATTAATGACTCATTTTTCTGAGCTACCTGCTAATAGGCCGTAATGGAGGTTGAGACCAGTGAGTCAGCCGCTGTTGAAAGGGGGAGAGGTCACAGTAATCTGCCATAAGAAGCACTACAAGCAGTCTGCGTGTGGATGGCTGCACCTAATAACCCAAAGATCGCTGGGAACATTACAGTCTGTACATGGAAGCTCTGCACTTAATGCCTGGCAGAGAAACGTCTGCGATGAGGCTCATCTGTGTTATGTACGACTGAATGAAATTCGTGTGGATGAAATAACTGTGACTGAGTGAACTGAGTGCATTTGTGTGTAAAAACCAAAGCGTCGGAGATAATTAATCTCACTTAATTAGCTATGTGCTTAACAGCCTGATTATTGCTCCCACACATGCTGGTGATCACGGACAACCATCCAAGGCTACACCTCAGAAAGCTTTAAATAAAAAGCCCTGTCCATTTTATTTTGGTAAAGAACTTAGCTGAGCAGACTGAAGAGTCAAAAAGAGAGAATGTTCTTATGTGTTGTACCAGTGTGTTTACAGTTTTTCTCAATTGCTTAAACACATTTTCTGAAAACATGCCTCATATTCACAGAACTCTACACACAAGTCAAAAAAACACACACACAATGGGCAAAACCCCTCACTTCTCCTGCAAAATGAAACTTTGCATTCAAAACAGTATTATTTCTTCTCAAAATGCTATTTTGTTGTCAAATGACACACACAAACCATCATATGAATAGACATTTATAACAACCAGTTGAACCCTGATGTGCTTAATGTAAAACACTATGATAAATGGAAAACACTTCTTCTCCATTCATCATAATGATTTAGGCCTTTTTTTGTTCAGTGTTACACTTGCTACAGACAGTACATACATAAGTATGCTATATTTTAGAATATTGTTTTTATACTCAGAATACATTGTTACAAATATATTTTATTTTTCCCACAAAAACAGTGTACACACTGTGCATCTCAATCAACACAAAGCTGCATCTACAGTGGTCTACATACAATAGAACAGAAGAATTTACTGTAGCCTATACAGTTACAAAAAAAATTACGCTGCATCCTTTCTTCTGTTTTTGTGTGGCCACAGCACCTCATCCACATCACATGCAATGTTTTTCCTGGCCTAGCAGCGAATCCATCCATGAAAAGCATCAATTGCTATATTTCCACATGCGTCTTCCATAGCTTAGAGAAAGTGTACACGCATTTGTGGATTTTGGTCATACACTTTCATCTCCAGTCAAAAAAAAATCCTCAATTGTGTTGAGGATTGTAGAATATGGAGAGAGATACGTAAACAACTACTGTAAAATAATTTCGTTGACCAAATGGTTAACCAAAGTGGCTCTGATCTCATCAGAGATTACGGTCCTTTCTCGTCCTCGTCCGTGTCCTCCCCGTCCTCATCCTCTTACTCTCACTCCTCTAGCTGTGGCTCTGCCTCTTCCAAAGCTCTGATAGCTAATTGCAAAGCTGTGTGACAGGTGTTTGCCAATGTGATCAGTCAATGTGCATAGTGGGGCAATTGACTTTAGAATTTTGAATCACTTTGTGTTCCTTGTGAAAACAAGAGATTTTTGTCATGAAAATTGTGCCAAACGCAGAGAATTGTCTATAGTGTTTTGAAAAAAGTGTGTTTTAGAACTGCAATTTGAGTGTAAAGCAGGAATTGTGTTTATAGTTTAGCAGAATCGGTTTATGGGGTTGGCGCATGAGTTACATGTTGTGGTCATTGTGTCTGAAGTACAAGGAATTGTGTGTAAACAATTGAGAAAAACTGTAATTTGCTTAATGAATCAGGAAAATTAGATTGGCCACTATGTCACTTGTTGAGTCAGAAGAGATCCCATCATGTTAGGTGTTACCCCAACTCTAAAGTTAATTCAAAGTTCTATTTCCATTTCCTCTTGTAACAACATTAACCCATTTTAAGAAGTCCAATTTAACAGTGGACACCTAATTTAAAGTGCGGCCACTGCATATGCATTGTTGCTGTATTAATGTTGGTGGGCCATTTACAATCTTTTTGGCAACAGGTTGAACAAGATAAAAGTATTGCGTTGTCCAACCTTTGTCCACTGGAACTTAATCTTCTTTGTGTATATGTATAACAGATTCTCCATTATGAGTATTTTTAACAGCAACAGTGATCCAATGGCCAGTCCGGGCTTTGTGAAATAAATGTTATATTGTATTTGTGTTAAATACAGTGATAATTTCCCCAATTTACTAGCCTTCAAACTTTTCCACTGTTAAAGAATGGAGGACCACTGATTTTGTATGTATGTGGAAACTTATTTAGGCATACATAGTAAAATTACAATGGCTACATTAACGTCAATAAAAACTCGTACTTAATAGCGCCATAAAATAAAATAAAACAGATAAAAGCAGTTCTCTTGGTAGGGCACCATGCAGTTCGATCCCACCATGGCTTGGGGTTTCAGGGTGGACTGTAAGGACCATGTACCCACATGGCCGCTGGGTCAATGTGCTTCACAGGCTATCTACAATCAGTCCAGATAGTGATAATGGTTGTTTTTTAATAGCAACAGTGATCCAATGACCAGTACTGGCTTCATGAAATAAATGTTTTTGCAGATGTCTGTGTTGTGTCAAACAGTCCCTGTAAAGGGGACAGGTTTAATCTGCCTGTGGCACAGATGCAGTTTGATTAAGCAGGAGTTATTTACAAAGACAGTACACCACATATGCATATGGCTGTAGCCAGCTATGAGGCCACCAAGGTCTGGACCTCGGTAATTTTTGAGAGCTGTAATAGAATTTATATGCTAAATATCCGAGTGGATAAAAATAAAGATTAAAATTAAAGACATTTCTGTGAAAAGTGCATTGTTCATTCTGTTAAATGTTAATATTGTGTCTTCTGTGTCTGTTCTGTGCATGTGTGTAATAGCAAGAACAAAAAAAATGAATGAGTAAGTGACTCGGTGAAGTGAACGCAGTCTAGTAGACACTGCAAGTGCTTTTTCATTGTAACCACCAGCGCACTTTTGTAAAGCTGGTAAATTTAACATTTTCAAAGCAGCACAGTTCTACCTTGTTTGTGATTTTAAAAATAAATTATTCCTTAAGCCAAAGCAACAGAATAGAAAGTTTCATTTTTGTTTCAATTTTTGTTTGTCATTGATAACTATATTAGAGAGGGTGGGAGGATCTTGGAGGGAATGGGTTTGCTTAGAGAGAAGAACAGAAAAACATGGCAGCTGGGTTTACAGAATAGACAGAAATTGTCTACATAGCGAGCTGAGCGGACCTACCCAGGCTGGTTTCAATCAAGCAGTCAATATAAGACAGAATCCAGCATGGGGAGGAAAGAAAAAACAGATAAAAAAATCACACCACATTACATAGCTTTAACTTTTTTAATTTAACATGGAACCTACTTTAATGTTTATGTAAAATATAATTCCTTTTTTCTCCTTTCTCTTTTACTCACAGAAATTTAACTGAGTTTAACTGCATTAATGTTATCGTTTGGCAGACACGTTTGTCCAAAGTGACTTATAAAATAAAAAAGTACTAAATGAATTGTAAATTAATTATAAAACATACTCAGCTCACTTATAGAAAAAAAAAAATAATGTAAGGAAAAATAATCATAACACGCACTTAAACATGCACATTAAACACTCGTCTTTTTGTCTCATCGCCCACTTTTCCCCAATGGAATCTCCATATCTAAAAAATATCACACGTATTTTACCATTAACATTGCCTACATATCTACAGGGTTCTCATAAGTAAAAGGCAGGCTTCACAGAATTAACTGGTGGTGTAGCTACCTAGAAAGACCTACCTAGCTATTCTTGTCTATTTCTATTCTTATTTTTATATACTGCTTCTTCTTGTGCTTCTGTGGGCTGCTCCAAACCTCATCTAACTATACTTTGTGTAGTGACAATAAAGACTCTACTCTACTCTGCCATCCTCTTGCTCGCTGTCCAACACTGGGCACATACACATTAAAGGGAATCAATTATCCAGTGCACTCTGTAAATCCAGAAACATCAATAAAAAAGATAAAATGCCTCTGCATGGTTTGCTCTGAACTAGCATGCAGCGGATCGTTTTTATTTCTTCATCAAAATGCCTCTTTGACGCCGCCATTATCTTGCCCTGGAACAGTGCTATGTGACTTTGAGCAGTGCCTTTCTCTTTGCTTCATGTGACTTTGTGCCACACAGGCAGCCAAGAATGGTGAATTGACTTACCAAGAAAAAATTGAAGAAATAGGGAGGGGAAAAAGAGAAGGCTGTCGCCTAGGCAACCAATGAGCAAGAAGGGCATGCACTGTATGTGCAGTAACATGGCTGATATTAATGTGATTTCTCTCTCTCTCTCTCTCTCTCTCTCTCTCTCTCTCTCTCTCTCTCTCTCTCTCTCTCTCTCTCTCTCTCTCTCTCTCTCTCTCTCTCTCTGTCTTTCTCACATACACTGTCGCTCTCTCAACTTCTCTCTCTCACACACCTTGTCTCTCTATCACCCTGTCTCTCTCTTATTTTCTCTCTCTCTCTCTCTCTCTCTCTCTCTCTCTCACTCTCTGTTTTACACACACATACACATGCGCACACACATACACACACAGACAAACACACACACACACATTCATTTAATCAAGACATGTACAAATCAGGGGTATAGGATATGACATTAACAATGTATATTTATTTATCTGTATCTTTAAAGCAAACCAACAGTGACGTGTACATGTATGTATCGTATGTCTCTGTGTGTGTGTGGGTGTATGTGAGTGCGTGTGTGTGTGTGAATGTGTGCTTGTGCATATATGTGTGTGCAGTACGTATGTATGTGTACGTGCGTGTCCATATATGTGTCTGTGTGAGCTTCTGTGAGGAATCCATAGGGAGGAAAAGAATTAGAGAAAATGTAAAAGAATGAAGAAGAGGAGGAGGAAGAGGAGAAATGTATCTCTTAGGTGAGAGGCAGCAAAATGACTGTGAAATAGCGTTGCACTGTGGTGAAGAAACATTCAGTCTTGACAGAGGCACGTTTAACCCCCCGTGGCTCTCCCTATTGATGTTGCAGGCAGCAGCGTTGGCACTGGGCATTTATCCTACACATGCCCAATTTCACTGTTATCCAGAGTTGCTTTGGAAAAGATGTATCACATATCATGTGTGCTGATCTGAGAAACAGGTGGCAGGGAAGGCATCGAACTCTTGTGTTCGATGGACATTTTGTGCTCTGAAAAGGGAATCCCAGGGCCTTTTTCAGATCCCTTGCTGAAAAAAAGCATACACAGCATCTAATTTTAGTTAGTTCAGGTTTAGGAAATGCGTCTCAAATTTTGTCTGACATGATGTTTGGATTTACATCTCCACATCACGCACTTAATAGGTAACAGTATTTTTATTACATTCTGTTGCAGTAAAAACTGGACAGTGTTTTTTCTTCTTTCAGTTGAAACTTTCAATTTTAAAAAAGTGCTGCAGTCATTTAACTGATTTTAGTTTATCAGAACAACGCCAAAGGCCTTCTTACTCTTTAAACTGTCTTCCCTAACAGGTCCTAACAGGGATTTTGTGTGATTGTTATTCCGGTCCAGAGCTGTCTGCTAAACCAGTGCAGGCTTTGGCTAATATCCCTAATGATCTCCATGACTTCTCTAGTCATGACCCTGTCGACAGCACTGGGCATCTCCCCGACTGGGGTGTTCTGCTTGATCGGCTTCCTGCTTGGGGTGGTCAGTAAGAAATTCACCGCCAGAAGCACTTAGAGCTGAAGGGGGAGCGGTCTACACAAAGAAAGTGAGGTGGCAAAGGCAAGCGGCATCTTACCTAAATGCTAATAGCATTGTTGCAGAGTTCAATACTGAAGATCACTTTAATGGGGTTTATTGGGGAAATTGTTTTCTGTCTGCAGAAACAGTGGAACGAACTGTTAAGACCTATCACTGCTTGTCTCCTGCTTGTCACTGCTTGAATCAGTTTTTTATCACTGTATTAACAATATATGCATGGCAAAGTGACAGTGTGTTTGTGACTGGCCCTCTTGTTTATGCTGAATTTGAAGACACTGTGTTAGTAACTGTAATAAAGTTGTCTGAAAAATAATAATAATAATCCCTAGAACAGGTAGCTTTTAAGTTCTTAGTCATGAAATATATAATAATTCAAGACAAACTATCAGTTCAACAATGGCTTCCACGTGAATGTAACATTATAAACGTTAACATTGTAACAGTCACATTTTATTTTACACACTTGGAATTATTGAACATGCCACCACCAACCATTTCTGAGATCATGAGGGAAATATGGATGTGAGAAGGTGTGGTAGTGAAAATGGTGTGCATTAATCACTGGCTGAAAAGATAAGTCTTTTTTCATCTTTTATGGGTTACATAATGCATTCCAATGACTCCCCTTTAAATCTTCCTTGGCAGTAACACCATCAGTGACTTATCGGATTTTACTGTTAACACCTGAATAAAAAATGACAGTATTTTATGCGTTGGTGGGGGTGTTAAAATCATTTTAGAAATATCTACACCTACTGCATCCAAATTTGTAGTCAGTAAATTTTGGGTGATTGATTGAAAATGACCAACAACATACATATCCACCAGCTGAGGTCGATTGGGGTACACCAGAAAATGGACAAAGTGCTGTGTCATACTAACATTGTGATATCAATTGCTGCAGTTTGTGAAAAAAATCTTGCACCCCCTAACCCTGCTTTTACACTCTTTTGATGAATGGTGAACGGACCGTTGTTTGACTCTGTCCTCATGGCACTGAAGCTATTGCTCACTTTCAGTCTGCCCCCTTCTTGCTGGACCACCTTATTTTTTTCTTATTTTTACTGTTTGCTGGTCTCTTCAGGGCCGGATAAACAGCCTCTCGGCTCAAGGTAAGCCTCTTGTTCCGTAATCTTCTTTCTCTCCCTTCCAAACTGACCTCCCTCCAAAACTTGCAACAATTCAATGATAGCCCACCTTCCACGCCCACACCCTCACCACCACCCCCCTGAAAACCAGTGCAGCACCTGAAAAACTGAGCCCGGGTGGCCCAGCAGTCATCTAGTGGTGGTGGCAACACATGTAGGACTATCAAAGTAGTTCTGAACTGAAGAAGCCCTTTGGATGAAAGGTGTAACATCTTCAAGCTCCAAAAAGAAGTCCAGTTGCTTACAACTTAGCTACTTTGACTAGCATGACCTGGATGAAAGAGAATCTACACAGACATGACGTGTAGGACTGTTTTGCTGCTCAACTGGCATTACGGCAGCTGGCAATATTTTAATGCTTTCAGACAGAGGCTGTTGTGCACAGTTTGAGGAAGGCCTCTGTGAGGTTTTATAAATAATGAAGTTATTGGGGCATTATGCAATCCTTTTATCCCATATGCAACACAGAACTGCAATACTTACGACTGGTAAACCAGTAAACTTCAATCGCTTACAGACCACAGCCTTACACAAAACATTAATACAAAGTAGTCTGTGTGTCTTGAAGATGAGCTCGCAAAAGACTTTGAAGCTGAAAAGGGAGCGGCAACTGCAATACACAGCATCCCGCATTTAAGCCGTAAACAGTTGACCTTTTCTGCTGTAAGACTGTGCAACAACCCTGTGGATCTAACGTCTCTGGAGCCAACAAACCATTCTGGGTAAAGAGTCCAAACAATTGGCTTCTCCTGGTATTAACCCTTTCCGCAGCTTCCCAAGAACGAGGTCTTGACACCTGTCAAATGGCCACAATTAATTCTTAGCCTAATACTACGGAGAATTAGTGGTGTTCAAGGGATACCATGAGAGTATTAAGGCCCTGAGGAATCTTCTCACTCTCATTCTTTCATTCTCTCTTTCTCACTTCTCTTTATCTCCCTCTCTCCCCAAGCCCTTGGTTTAAATGTTTCTACTTTCAAATACCTTCATATCAAGAGTACAAAAAGACAGAACTGCAAAACAAAGATTGAAATAAGTGATAGCATTTACTTACGAACAATATGTGCTGTCAAAACACGGCATATCATATGGGGGCAAGGGGGCATGGGGTGGATCCTGTATTAAGGTTTTTTTTCCCTCCATACTAGCATCCCGGAGCTGACATCATTGCTTGTTTTGCTCAGCTGCCATGTGAATGTCCACAGTGTCTCTGTACGTATCCGCGAGCACCACTGATAAAATGGACTGAAATGAAGTGTGTACAGTGGCATGTGACATGAAAAATATAGCTATTTGCACATGTAGACATATTGGTTGAGTGACGCTGATAGCTTCGTACTACCACATGCTTTTACCCTCTTGTCACAAAGGGCCATGGCTCACTTGTGACTGACAGTGAGGATCCGCCCTACAGCAGCACTGAACTATACTGGATTACGATCACATTATGCAGGGAGTGTCTTCTACTAATTGTTGATTCATGACACTGGGTGACTAGCTGGGTGAACATTCTACTGGAAAACCCTGGTGGAGTTACACAAGGTTGCCAGGAAGTTCTCCTCTGGCTAAGAGATTTCCCCTGCCGCCTGGATCAATGCTCCTCTGCCAGCCGAGAGATGGCGCATTGACAAATTGATTCAGTGACAGCCGTTCGACAGTAACGACTCAAAAGGTGTCTGTGCCCCAGAGGTGTGAGGCCATTGTGACTTGTGTCGCTGAATTTGTTTTCTTGTGCTTCTGCTGACAAGCTGTCAATACCCAAGCATGTCGCAACGTGCTGTATAGGGAATAGGCTCCACATACAGTACATAACAAGGACACAGTAACCATTTTTATTTTGCTACAGCTTAATTATTCATCCTTCATTTTTATCTGTCAAAACATTTTACAATTCTCCTGAGATTTGCAGCAGAAATATATTAAAGCAGGGAGTATTTTTTAATTGAGCCGTTGTTTATGTTATATCCACACAGCACACACATACCTATGATATCTTAAAGTAGGTGTGATGAGATGTGAATGATTGCAAGAGATATGAAAGAGACAAGATTTAAATAACACTGAAAAAGCATTTAGTTAGACACTGTGACCACCTGTAATAGGAGTAAAACATGACCTTTCACCATCCACCACATGTAATCGATACCATACAAACATGAATGCTCCATCTGTATGCTGGGACTAACCTTGTTGAAGACTATGGCTTATCAATTCATTGAGCGGTAGACTTTGTCTCATTATATGCTTTCTGTGCTAAGTAAAGTGCTCGTTCTTTTCTCGTATACTGTACCACAAATATACCGGTCTGCTTTTAGATCCTTTTTGTTTTTGTACCAGTCTGAGTGGGTTTCGATCAGAATGGTTCAGTTCAAGGCTTCCAAAAAGGGCGATTAAGCTCTAATTAAATCTCAATTAAGACTACACTAAGAGAAGGAAGTGTTGTTTTACCAAGAGTGCAGGAGTGTTTAGAATTATCAGCAGCACCCTGAGGTTCATGCAGCCATGACAAATGGTGTGCTTTTGTTTGTGGCAGGAGGGGATCTGATCTCCATCGGTATGCAGCGGTGTAGTGCGACTCCGAAAGCCCTATATGCAAACCTGCCTTTCCGGCTTCCTTTGATTTAGAAATGTCCTTTCTCTTTGTATCCCTCTGTCTCGGTTTGTTCTTTCCAGGTCATTTTCCAGACTGTTTTTCATGCACTACATCCATATTTCATACACTCACACTTAAAGTGCCCCCACTTACCCACCCAAACACACACAAAACATAAAACACAAACAAAGGAAAATAGTCTCTCTCTCTCTCTCTCTCTCTCTCTCTCTCTCTCTCTCTCTCTCTCCTTTAATATCAACATGAATACAGTAATGTACCTGTTTTACCTGCTGTTAAGAGATAAGTTCTAGAGAATGCCCTAACCCATTAATTTTTAACAATCAGCAAATAAAACCTGGCACATAATTAGAAGACCCCAGATGTACCTACAATGTTCCATATACCTAGAACTTTTAAAGTATGTAATACACCCTCTTAGGAATTGCCCCAACACTAAGCATGTTCACACACCCTCACATACACTCTCTCTCTCTCTCTCTCTCTCTCTCTCTCTCTCTCTCTCTCTCTCTCTCTCTCTCTCTCTCTGTGTGTGTGCGTGTGTGAGTGTGTGTGTGTGTGAGAGAGAGAGACAGAGAGAGAGAGAGAGTTTAAAATTCAAAACACATGCATCAATATGGACAGTGCTGCCCTGTGAATGCATGCAGGGAATAGAATGAGCGCAATCTGTTTGTGTGGCAAATGTTCCAACTCAAACAAGGTATGGACACACACACACACACACACACACACACACACACACACACACACACACACACACACACACACACACACACACACACACACACACACACACACACACACACACACACACACACACACACACACACACACACACACTCGGCCAAGAGCACAACAGAACAGGCATGAGCACTGCAAAGTGGCTCTATGGGAGTGCACACAGAGTTGAGAGGCCCCTCCACAGCACGTCTGTGTTGTCATAGCGTAAGAATAGACGTCTGGAGCGAAGGACAAACGAACCCTCTCAAACAGAGCATTTAGCACTACCTCAGCTTCCAACATTGGCATCCTTTAAAGCCCTCAACAATAGTTAGTAAACCATACATGATGAATGAGATCCTGCTGTATTTTATTTATGTCTAGCAGGGGGAAAGAAAGAAAGTCAGGATGCGTTTATAATGGATCTATTTAGCTGGAGAGAAAATAACACACACACATGCAGTACATGCGCACACACACTTGAGCATGCACAAGGACGTGCATACACACACACACACACACACACACACACACACACACACACACATACACAACCACACATACACACACACACACACACACACACACACACACACACACACACACACACATACACAACCACACACACACACACACACACACACACACACACACACACACACACACACACACACACACACACACACACACACATACACATACACACACAGGTATGCATATAGACATGCACACACACATACTCATCTTAAGGGCATGGTACTGGAAAATAGGTCTCCAATGTGCAACTACTGCAGGCTAGTGTACCTTCTGCCTGAGTGACTTGTGACAGTAGAGAGTAAATAGGACACACAAACACACACACACACACAAACACACACACACACATAGAAAGCTAAGGCGTCGTCTCTGGAGGAGGTTAGATAAAACATTAGTTCAGGGACGACACAAAACATCTCTCCGTACTATCTGATTGTTTGTTCCAAGTCTCTGCCACTACAACTTTATAGAACAGCTTTGTGACCCGCGGGAAAACGTAAGGCTCTAAAATGGTACAAAACATTCCAGTTGTAAGATTTAATGTGTTTGTTTGTAGGGAGGAGACAGAGAGTGGATAAACTGTCACAGAAAACCAATTGTGTGTCACTTTATTTATTTAAGTTGCCAAATATTGCAGCAGTGTGATGTAACCTGAAGTGCTGTCTGTATATGGACATGGAGTTTGGTTGCTATAAATAGCAGACAGAAACAAATATAATATATCTACTGCTGGGGTTAGACACACAGTTTTAAAGTAAAAAAGTTGGCATGATTTAGCAGATGCATGACATGATTCTTTTTCGTGCCTCAGTGGTGGGATAGTTTACATACAATTAAGCGTTGCTCTGAAACCGTACATATTTTTAAAAGACGTCTGAAGACTTATCTTTTTACTTAGTTCATGAATTACTGCCCATTTATTTATTAAAGTGTTTTTTCTACATTTGATTCCTAACATGTTGTATGTCTTTTTGGAGAAAAACCAAAAATATCAGATAACCCTAAAATGCAGTCAAGAAAAGGCTTTAAAATTTCTAATGCCAAAACAGCTTATGGTGCATGCTGTTATGACACCAAGGCTGTAGGAGTCTATGTGATGTGACAGTGCATGTTGATTATCCATATCAGACGTCAGACGTGTACAACCTGAAAGGGCTGCATAATGTATATGATGTGTATTCAAGCAATACAAAAAGAAATGGCTTTACTCACACAAGTTATAGATTAAAAATAGTAAATGATGCTGGAGGCTTTAAATTTGAGTTGAAATTTGTCATTTCAACTGACAGAATGGTATTGTTCATTGTATTATCAGTTTTCTGCAAGCCTGCACATGTTGATTACACTTTGTACCACAAAAAAGTTTGGCTTGTACTTTCACAGTTGATAAATGACTCCCAAAAGATGTCACTAAATTGTGATGGCAATTTTGTTTCAAACAACTTGTGCTATTTTACACACTACATTGAGGCAAGATCATGGGAAATGGGACTTTAGTCCATAAACTAAATATTTAAAGCAGATGTATTTGTGTGGTGTTTAATTCACTTTTAATCCATTGGAGCCATTAGTATTATGGTATTTTACTTAGCTAATGATTTTGCTGAACATTCAGTCAGCAACTTGTTCAAATGATGGAATCAGATGAAGTAGCTGGTCTGTCATTCAAATATACTTCTTGTGCTAGTTTGTCATCGATTAGTGGAGTTTTCTAAGTGGTTCTACTCTTCCTGCATATTGTGCATTCGCAGCACTGATGACTGATCCAATTAGCAATGAAAAAATCATTGAGGTCCCACAGCAATTTTACCGAACAAATAAAAACAACCAAAAACAAATATACTTGTTTGTGCATATCCCAAATGAAACATGCATTTTTCCCAGCGTGGTTTTACTGCAGAAAAAAGAGTGTTAACACCTTGTTAAATTGGTGCTAAAATCAATCAACTGGAAGCTGTGCTTAAGCTTACACAAACACCTCCAATTACCATAAAAATATTTCCTGTTGTCTTCTGGATCACTCAGACAAATGCCAGGACTTCTGCTGTACTGCTGTAGTGGTAGGGGGTTGTTCTGAGGGGCCTTGTGTGTGAGTGTGTGTGCGAGTGTGTGAGTGTGTGTGTGGGTGTGTGTGTTTGGGTCATGTGGGGTAAGGGGGGTAGTGCCTCCCCATGCACAAATCTGCTGTACTCTGAGACTGCGTCCCTTCCTAACAAAACTAATTTTTACTAACCAACTCTTTACCTAGGTGCCTCGTGCTTGTATGAGTCTGTGTGTGTAGGGGGTGTGTGTGTCTGTGTACCTGCCCTGGAAAACTTAGCTAAGGCACATGTATCTTCTTGTGTGTATGTGTGTAGTCTGTTTACTCTGTGTTCCTTTGCACCTCTGTTAGCTTATTATGTCCTCATTTTGTAAGTCGCTTTGGATAAAAGCATCTGCTAAGTGTAATGTAATGTAATGAATGACCACCTTCGGTCTTACATAACATCTATGCTGGTGACTGCTTAAGTTCTCGCTGTGTTACACAACAATAAGTACCCAATTTAAATTAGAAGTTTAAAAGCAAGTACTATATATGTAAGTCTATATCCCTCTTGAAAATTGGAGTGCACCTGTGGTTGTGTCATAAGTAACAAATCTTGTCATAAATACTGGATAATTGCTAAAACATTCCATCTTTATTTCAACTTGTTAAATTTATTTCTTGACCACTTTATGTTTGTCAGGGACTTCACCAAACGACTTCACTGAAAACACTGCAAAACAATAATTCCAAATAAAATATGTGATTTCAGGAAGTGCTTTTAAGGAGGTTCAAATTATTATTATATGGTTCTTTGGAATGCTGCCTGAATGTCCCATTGACTTTGAATCGGCCATGCCAGAGTGCAGCAATCCAAAAATTTTGTATAATGACCGCAGAAAAAGTATAATGACCTCTGTCAATGGCAACAAGTTTTATGCTTCTTTCAAGTAGTCCACTTATCCACTTATTGTAGCAGAATTTCAGTACAAGTTATTCAGCAGCTGGACACATTGCTAGGCAACACTTAAACAATCTATTTCATCAATGAACTATTTTTTGCAGTGGAAGCCATGAAGCTGCAATGGTAAATGGACTGCATTTATATAGCGCTCTTCTACTCCTCCGAGCACTCAAAGCGCTTTACAGTATATGCCTCACATTCACCCATTCACACACCGGTGGCGGAGGCTGCCACGCAAGGCACCAACCTGCCACCGTGAGCAACCTGGGATTAAGTGTCTTACTCAAGGACACTTCGATGTGGTCAGGCAGAGTGGTGCTTGAACCTGCAACCTTCCAGGTGCCGAAACAACACCCCTACCACCTGCACCAAATATGACATTGTTAGAAGTTTCAAACTTTCTGTTATTGTTTTTTGGCAAGTAGCTGTATAATAAGTGAGATAATGTTCAGCAATGCAGTCATGGAATAAGCCACTTCAGAGTGATTAAAGACCCCTTCGCTTCACTGAATATTATACCTTGCTTATTTCCATCACACTAAAACAAAAAAAATCTCTAAAATCTCTAAAATGAAGTTTCCACTTCCACCTATCACTCTTTTCCAATCTTTATTTTCATCCATTATTACTTTGCCAAATGTTTCAGTAGATTGAACTAGCCTTCCTGAATGAATGTCAGCCCCCCCACCCAACCCTCTACCCTGTGTCATTGCTTTTTTTTATCTGACCTGTGGAGATAGACCAGGCTTATGTTAAGCTCCTTGCCCGGAAGGATGATCCTTTTTGTCTCTAGAAAGGCTTCATTCACACAGGTCAAAGGACAAAAACTGAAGAAAAAAAGTAAAAAAAGAAAAAGAAAAGAATGGTCATGGGGAGGATCGATGGCCCTCTGCTTCCTTGTCAATGGCTTTACTTACCCTCGGCTTCTCCCTCGATTATTCTACTGTGCCCATCTTTCCTGTCGGCTGCACTGTGTCTTTCCGATGAAAGACGGAGTCAGGATGTCTGCTGGTGTCAGCAGCATGAACGTGTGCTGTGTCGGTCCAGCTTCCCTCACCTCGTATGCCAGACCCCATGCCACATGGACCACATGCCGTCTTGGAAACAGCTGTGCAGCATGATTGCCACCACCAAACATAATGAGTTTTAATGATATTATTGTGCCATTTTTGTGTTTGTGTGTGTGCGTGTATATGTGAGTGCGTGCGTGTGTGTGCATGTATGTGTGTGTGTGTGTATACATGCGTGGTTGACGTTTTTTTTACTGTACCTTTTGACCCAGGTAGGATGGGAATATCATGGCGAGCCAGAGGGTTTCTGCCACCTTCGTCACTAACTGCCTCGATGGAGAGGGAAGAAGGGACAGCAAAGGTCACAGCAATATCACACATCCTCCGAGATTTCAAATTTAATCAGACAGCCGGCATCTGTCTGGGCCTTACAGCCTGTGCGACTGATAAGACTGCTGAGATTTCATAGTTGATGCGAGCGCCAAGCAATAACACGTACTGCTTCGTCAGAAAATAAAAGAGGACAGAGAAAAATACAGTGGATAAATATGATAAAGTCCCAGAGTTAGGCTCGCTAAATGAAATGTCCCATCGTTCAGGCAGCCAAAGGGCATCAACAATATCAGGGAAGCCATTTTGGATGCTTTCCAAATAAGAAGGGGGAGAGAGAGAATTGGATTGGAGCTGTTTTATGATTGGATTTGATTTTCTTTTTTCACAAATGATTATTTCTTAATAGAGCATAGCTTGATAGAAAAGGGCAAGAGGTAATGAGGGGGCAGTTGATGTACTAGAGATCAAGATTAGAGAAAAAATGGATGACACCTTTATGCTGACTTCAAATGTACATGCTATGTATTTCATATTTATTGAAAAATCATGCAGTTAAATTTATTGAAAATATATAATGATAGACTCTACTGTCTGTCCATATTTGGCTTCGGTGAACAGTGTTCTGCGGTATGAACACTTACCTCAGTGTTATGTAAAACCATTTCAGGACACACTCATAGACGGCTCTTACATGGCAGAAAAAAACACTGAAAGGCATCAGGACAGGGCAAACAACGCTGTGAAATATAAGGTAAACTGTGCCCTGTCCAAAGTGGCTAAACAAACTTCCATCTCAAGACGAAAAAATAAAGAAAGAAAACAAGTCAAATACAGACATTGGTGAAAGTGGAGACATAATGCCTCAGAGCAACATACAGATAATATGAAGAACAGGTGGTCAAAATTGGGTTTACATATCATAGAGTCTTTTTGTCCATAGCCATTTTATCTGCTTCTGAGTCTGGAGGAGGGTGTGAAAAGCAATGGGTTACAGTTGATGGTATTTGAGTAATAATAATAATCTTGTAAATAACATTTTAATTAATTTCATTTCATTTCATTTCATAACATTTTATTATTATTTCACATCCCTTGGATGCTTTTGGAACTCTTCTTATTACGATCAAAACTGTGTGTGTATCTGTGTGAAGATAGGAGGTGCGAACAGTTGGTTTCCTTAACCATTTGGTGGGCCTTTGAAGAACTGCCCCTGTCTATTGAATAACATACAGACAAGGTTGGCACCTTCTCTGATCTGATTAGGAAGACACTATATACAGTAGACCAACTTGTCACAAAGACTAATGCATATTCATGTAAGGTGGAAAGCAGTGGTTACACCCATTTTCTGCACTAAGGCAGTTAAGGTTTCAGAAAATATGTCTTAGTCAGTCTCGTCTCGTATTGTAATGTGTGTAGGTTAGTCTTTGTCTCTTCCTCCGTCTGTGTGTTGTGTTGTCCTTATTGTTAATAATAAACCTGACTGAGTCTCCAAATTTATCTAAAGTAATTTATTTACTTTTACAGTATGTCTGGATACTTTCTGACCCAGGCCCCCTCCTTGTCCATCGCCTTACATGTCTGAACTTGTAGTGAACTTGAAGTGATGAGATTTTGTCTGCTGTCTGTGAGCTGGCAAGTTGTCCTGTGATGCACGTTTGACCTGCCAGCAGTGTCCATGTGTCTCATCCATCTCCAAGCAACACCCTAATACCTAAAGGTATTAGAGTCATCCATGGATGAGATAGAGCCGTCCATGGATCCAAACATGGATGTACAGGCCATGGCCACACAAACAAACATGGAGACATACAAAGATACACAGATGCACACACATACACACACAGACACATGCATAAGCATGTACACCCCCTCCAACCCCCCCAAAAACAAACACACACACACACACACACACACACACACACACACACACACACACAAGAAATACTTATTTTGATGATTCTAGGGCATGTTTGAGTGTGTTATTGGGTTGGCTTCAAGCCATGAGCAAGGAGTTGTCAAAGGCTCCCAATATTTTAATTTCCTTCTTACAATGTCAGTGTTTTTAATTACAGTTTAAGTGGTGTTTGATAGGGAATTATATATCGGATGCATTAACAAATTTGCAAATGTGCCATGCATAAGAATCAAAATAATGTTTCACCAGGATATTACATATACAGTACAGTAAATAAATGTTATTGAATATCTAAAAAGCCAATACATTTTATTGGATAGTTTTTGTCAAAACCCCTGTGATTTTCTCACTGGCGAGAGGCGCCAGACTGCTGCTTTCATTTGTAATCAGCAGTGGCAGCACTTTCTTACAATGCAGAACGTCGCAGCCTGGGTACTTTCTTTCTATCTGTCAGTGTGACAGTCTGTTCACTAAAGACCACAGTCCATCAAGGCTCATACTTTGAAAGTGGTCAAAAGCAGAAGTGTGAAAAAATGTTTAAAGAAAGTTCCGATGCAACTTTATCTAACCTGATATTACCTAAGCTATTCAGTATACCTACTGATAGACAGGACAAGGCAGACATTCTAATAACTCACTGTCTGAGTCACAGCATGCTTTGTTCCAAGAAGTCTTCATTGGTAAAAGTAAACAATTTGAAACTACCTGGTTTTTAATTGCCGTGTTCAAGAGGCAGTGTTTTTCTGTATATCATGAGGCAGCATTTTCTGTAGTGTTAGTTAGCTAGCTAGCTATTTGCTTTCAGTAGTAAATAAAACACAATACATTAGCTATGTTACATGTCGTTGCTTACTGTAGGACCAAGCACTTTGTCAGGAAACACTTAATGAGTACAGACAGGCGAAGTCACCATTAACATGCCATGCGAATCGGAGGTCTGAATAGAATGAAAAGTACACAAACAGAAATGGGCATCGTGCTCATTATAAGATGAAAAACATATTGTTTCAGGCTCATGTCAGCAAAAAGAATTTCTAGAGAGGGAAAGAGAAGGCATTGAGGTAATACACAGAGAGAAGCGCTTGGCAAATAGTCAAGCCCTTGAAGTCCCTGCTGCTAGACACACACTTCAGATGCTGGATAACTTGTTAAACAAAGTCACTGCCTGGGGCCTCTGGGATCTATTGCTCCATCACTCATAAAGTTATGTCACCTGGGCTGTGATCCACACTTCTCCTTTCCTGTGCTCTGACTTTACGCTCCAACACGCATCACTCCCAGGGCGATAATAACAGGATGTGCTTTAAGAAAATTGGGATCATTTGGATAATTATTACAAAATAATAGCCAAATTTAAGCACTTACAATAGTTTAAAAACACAGAGAGCCTTTATTTTAATGGTCTAAAGACATTTGCAAAGCCAATGTTTTAAAGTCATCTTAAGTACTTTATAATTTTTTTTGTCATAATTGTCCCACTTTTTGTAATTGCTGTTCTCTTCCGGAAGCACTGGTGGTCTGAAGGACATCAGTGGTGACCTTGTTTTCTCTGTTTTACAGGATTTGGTGTATTTGGAGATGTCCCATCAGCTCTAATTTTGTGCCATTTATATGCCAGATGCCCTGTATAACCATACTGACAATATATGAGTTTGGTATGATGTTCTGGCAGTTTTGCATGCTGACAATCTCATTTAATGTCAAACGTCATAAAAATGTAATTTGTTTGAAACTGATTTGATTTTACATTGACTATTTGACATTGGATTTATTATTGAATCACTCAATAACTCAAAAGTCATAAAATGAATTTTTCTGCATGACTAACACTTGGGTTTCAAGATGACTGCGAACATCAAAATGGAAAATGTGTGTGTGTGTGTGTATGTGTGAGAGACACAGAGAGAGAGACAGAGAGAGGGAGACACAGAGAGAGAGAGAGACAGAGAGAGAGACAGAGAGAGAGAGACAGAGAGAGAGAGAGACAGAGAGAGAGAGAGAGAGAGAGAGAGACAGAGAGAGAGAGAGAGAGAGAGAGACCACAGTATAACAACAGACAGGAGAGTTATCCCCCCGCCTCTCTCTCTTTATCTCTCTCTCTCTCTGTCTCTCTCTCTCTCTCACTCACTCTCTCTCTTGCTCTCTGTCTGCTGCCCATATCTCCTCGAGTGAACACAAACAGAAGTCCCTGGAGGAGACAAGATGTTAATCCCTAAAACAAACACTCAGTGCTTCTTGGCTCCCAAAGCTTCCTTTCCTTCTTCCTTCTCTCCCTCCCTGTTTCTTTCCATCTTTCTTTCCTTCCTTCCTTCCTTCCAGCCTCTCACCTCACCTCCCTTCTGCTCCCTCACTCTCTGCCTGAACTTTCCACCACAATCCCTTAGTCCAGCCAATTTCACAGCTCCAAAACACACAGCAAAGAGAGGGAGGCATCACACTAGCCCAGCCCACTCTCACTCACTCACTCACTCACTCACTCACTCTTCTGTTTCTTCTGTTTCTTCTTCTTCTTCTTCTTCTTCTTCTTCTTCTTCTTCTTCTTCTTCTTCTTCTTCTTCTTCTTCTTCTTCTTCTTCTTCTTCTTCTTCTTCTTCTTCTTCCTCCACTGGGTCCCCTCAGGGTAATAGGTGGACCCAGTGGACAGACAGAGCTAACTTGTTAGCTGAGCCGTATGTGTATTTCTGTGTATACAGGTGAAAATGAGACGGAAATGGGGATGGAATGTCATCTGTGACTACAACAAGCTGAGGCAATCAAAATGAGGCAAAGCTGAGTAAAAAAAAAAAAAAAACAAACAAACTAGATATTTGTTTAAACTTTGATTTGTGCAGTAGACACTTTGCATCAAGTGAATTCACCGCAGAATAAATATGTAAAACATTGGGGAAAAATACTTTTAAAGACAAGGAAATAGTTGGCGAGCTTTTCATTTTCACTCAAAAAGCTTTTTTTGTAATTGATGAAACAAAACCAAAGGCAGTGTTTTTTTTTATATTTTTGCTGACAAAGGAAACATGACTAGGAATGCTTTTAGAATTTAACTTATTGTTAACTTAATGGATGAGGTTTCACATGTGTGTGTGTGTGTGTGTGTGTGTGTGTGTGTGTGTGTGTGTGTGTGTGTGTGTGTGTGTGTGTATGTGTGTGTGTGTGCACGCCTGCCTGTATGTGTCTGTGTGTATGTGTGTGAGTGTGTGCGTGTTTGTGTGTCTGTCTGTCTGTATGTGTTTGTGTACCTGTATGTATACCTGTATGTGCTTGTGTGTGTGTGTGTATCTGTATGTTCTTGTGTGTGTGTGTGTGTGTGTGTGTGTGTGTGTGTGTCTGTGTCTGTGCCTGTGTCTCTGTCTCTGTCTCTGTGTGTGAAAGTGTGCACATGTGTATGTGTGTCTCATCTACAGTAGGATTTCAGTGCAGTCAAGCCAAACCAGCCACGCTTGCCTCATTTGTTATTTACCACTGCGGAGGTTCCTAATCCCTGTTAAAGGCGACATGTCGAAAGAGGCCGCTCACCACAGGAAGCACCCCTGCGCAAACCCTTCTTCCTGTGAAGCACAGCCAGGAGTTCATTAACAAATCCACAGAATACATCCAGTGGGATAATAAGAAACACGATCCCGTCAAAGCATGTCAGAGCTGGGGTGGCTAAATCCGCATTTTCTGACACGGCCACTGAATATCATTAGCATCTTCACAATAATGAAAAATAAATTATGCATGCAAAAACCTATGCAAGATTCCTCGTGAAGACATATGGAAAAGGTGTGAACATGTGTTAACTATTAACAAAGCTAACATCTACACATGACCACAATCGACTGCACTGTGTGTGGATACTTTACTTCAAAAATCCAGGATGAATACAGTAGGCTGTCTTTTGGGCCCGTATCCATTTTTAGACCCCGTTTGAGTGAGCCTCCGGCGAGACCCATTGGAAATGCAAGCAGGTCAGTGGGTGGAAGAGTAATGCTGAAGACATTAGAAGACGTGCACTGGCCCTGCCTGCCTGCCTGGCTGCGCAAATCCCTTAATGGCTAACAGATAGCCTGTAAGACACAGAAAGCTCATTACCCCAGCCATGCCCTGTAATCCACTCGTCCCTCCAGCCGGAGCAAAAGCACGTCTCTGGCTGTGGGTGGGTGGGCGGGAGCGCGATAGGCCTGTGTGCTCCGGTGGCCTGCTGCACTGGGGCTCTCTGAGGTCAAGGGTGATGAGTGGTTCAGCGCTATGTTTTTTACTGCACTTTGCACTTTGTTTGGGCCTCTTCACATTTCACAAGCGAGGGGGGTTATTTTGAGCACATATATGTAATGGCTGGATGCCTCAGTTCTCTCTCTCACACTTTCTCTCTCTCTGTCTCTCTCTCTCTCTCTGTGGTATTCTACGTCAAAAAGTCGTATGTTTTTACTACTATTCTACAGCTCGGTAGGATGTGAATCTAGCCGTGATTTTGGCCCACATTCTGCCCTGTCCAAGCACTCTAGAAGGGTACGTGTCATACCCACTATCATTTTTTCATCAATGTAGCATGTCAGATCAATAAAACAGTAAAAGGTGAAATGTAAGTTTAGACATTACCTTTCCACAATGATTCTTTTCAGCCCTTTTGCCACAAAACACTGGAAGAACCTGCCACAAAGTTACAAGGAAAATTAAACATTAAACATGACCTTGCCACAGGTACACTTTCTCTCATTATGTGGTGTTACCTCAGTAGTGTAATTATAGGGCTATATATAGCTTGGCTGTAATAGTTACTCTACGGCCGAATACAGACACTCTAACCCAGAGGTGCCCGAAAGCGGAAGAAATGTAGGACAGTTCCAATGGCCATGCACCAACACAAGGCCCTAATAGAAAATAATGATTAGCATTATTATTATTATTATTATTATTATTATTATTATTATTATTATTATTATTATTATTAGTAGTAGTAGTAGTAGTAGTAGTAGTAGTAGTATTATTGTTATTATTATTATTATTATTATTATTATTATTATTATTAGTAGTAGTAGTAGTAGTAGTAGTAGTATTATTATTATTATTATTAGTAGTAGTAGTAGTAGTATTATTATTATTATTATTATTATTAGTAGTAGTAGTATTATTATTATTGTTATTATTATTATTATTTATAGTGTTTTTCTTGTTCTTTCTTGGGGTCCAATGGGTTCAATGTGGCTCTGTTGTTGGTAGATAAAGTAGAAGCATGTGTTTACCCTTTGATGGGAAGCACTCCTCTGGCACCATCAATAATCTGTGTAATGATGTTTGTTACATCCACCCACATACTTTGCAGTATTTCAGCTGTTCAGCTGTAGTAAATTTCCAATTTGTGCTCACTGTTGTAAAACTCACTTTTTTGCCTGTTATACAGGTAAAACAGGTTCATTTAGAAGAAATAGTCAGTAAAAAACATCGGCACTGAAACTGAAATACACTATACAATAGACAAGGAGTTGATTTTCTGTTTATAAAAGACAGATCGATCAGCTGATCATCCACTAGTGTCCACCAGCATCAACATCATCCAGAGAGAGAAGAGCTGTCCTATGGGCCACACATTGATGCTTGTATTTATCATTGGTCCAGGGTTGACTGTAAGCCTTTAGGCCTGACAGGGATCAACTGACCATTTCATCAGCAGTCATAGAGTATCGCACAGGCTTTTGGCACACTCAAGACCTGGCAACAAAATTGATTGGGTGTGATACACCTCCCTGACAAGAGGATGCTTGGCAGAAAGATTGAGCTTGGAAGCAAATCTTGTTTCATCCGCTCTCTCTCTCTCTCTCTTTCTCTCTCTCTCACTCTTTTTCCATCTGTCTCTCTCGCACTTGCTCTCTCTTTTTTTCTCTCTCTTTCTCTCTCTCCCTCTCTCGCTCTTTTTCCATTTGTCTCTCTCTCTCTCTCACACACGCGCACATTCTTTCTCTGCACTTATTCTCCATTGTCCTTGACGGTCCTTCATTATCTCTCTGCTCCCAGTAAAATGTGTTCCATCCAGGTGCTCATCATCCAATGTTTGTTGTAAGCTGCAGTTAAAAAATAGGCAATGGCTCCCTTTTTTGGTAGGAAATGAAATGTGTGATCAGTGGGAGGGAAAGTGTAAAGACAGCGCGAGAAAGGGGGAGAATGTTCCCCACCCACACCCACCCTCACCCTCTTCCTACTCCCAATCCACTCCTCAGTAATTTACAATCTCTGAAGAAGCTGGGAAGTAACTCTTCAGAAAGAATAGGCTTCCACTTCATAGTGCATAAACAGTTGAGTTTTACCATTTTTCTTAACCATTCAGCCAATCTCCTGATCTAGCAGTAGGACCTCTGAATCTGGCAGTAGTACTTCAGCTAATTGCTCATCATAACTTTTGGAATTGGATTAGACCAATTGGTCTCATAGCCAAAGTGCCACTGATGCTGTCGATCCGGTGATTGGGTTCAAAAACAGTAAAGTTTAACTTTTTAACTTTAAGGGAGTTGAAAAATGAGCCTATTTCCCCCCAAAAGTGGAGTGTTTCTTTAAGCATCCCAAAGACATCTTTCCTCATGCTATCGGCAATCTGAACTTACATTTTACTAATTGTATTAATTGCATTCATATTGCATTTTTAATCCATATGTGTACCTGCACAATTTGACGACTGTTTCTCAGAGTTGTCCCCATGTAGTTGCATATTTCAGGTCCCCAGCACTTTTTTCATGGCTCATATAGAGCTGATCGAGGCTGAGCCTTTGCAATCCCCATTTTGTCAAGCCCTACCAAAAGCAGTGTCATGCCCCCCTTCAGAGGAGCATTTAATTCCTCCTGCCACATTCCAAAGGTCTGGCCTAGTAAACCAGCCCCTTGTACTTCATTTCATTTTGTACAGAGGGTCTGGCAGTGCTGCCATGTGCCAGGCAGAAATGTCCCGAGCCAATCAGCGAACAGAGGGCATTTTGCCTAGCCAATAGAGGTGTTTGTGAGCGATGATGTTGATTTTGTGTGTTACATTTGAATTGTAGTGTGTAGGCAGGCTAATTCCATATGACACGACCAGGCGTTAGCGTTAGTGATTGGGTAAAGGCAGAGCCACTTTTTTTAAACTTCAGCAGAGTCCACACTTCCAGGAAAAAAAAAATGTTTCTCAGTACAGCACTGTCAGACCCTCTGTACAAAATGAAATGAAGTATGAGGGGCTGGTTTCCCAGGCTAGCAAAGGTCTGCCATGCAATTTAAAACCACACAACATTCCACTAAAGTTTGGACATGATGCTCTGGGTTTCTTGTTTGTTTCTTTCCTTTTCCCTTCTTCTCTTTTCTTCCCTTTGTTGTGTGAGGGGAAGCATGCAAATGATTCTCAAGTCTGCAATTTATCCCGACTGCATATCACTCGTTACTGTGGTGTGTGAATGGAGCAGCGATGCTAGCTGGCAGAAGAGGCGCTCTAATGGGCATAGATGGTGCCCTCTCTGAGTGCCAGGTTAGCGCGCAGGCCATTACTTACACTTTGAGCAGTGTTGGCTGCCGACCTGGCTCTGATTATACTTTCCTGGCAGCCATGGTTCTTCATGTCCCTTGATGAGACAACTCATTTTGTTTAAATGTCCAACAACCGCTCATTTCAATCTCTAACCCTGTCTATTTCTCCCCCTTTCTCTCTTCTTCTTTCTCTGTCTTAGCCTCCCTCCTCCTCCCCCTCCTCTTTATTTTCTACTTTCTTCTGGCCAATTTTCTGTCTTCCTCCTTAACGCCCCCTCTCTTTACCTCAGCCGCTGTCACTCTATGCTCCTTATCTATTTCTGTTACTCTCCCTTCCTCCTCTATCACTCTCTCTCTGTCTATAAACAGACCAGAAAGTGTACAGTGTAAAAACACTGTTTTTAATAAATGATGTGAACACATACAAAGTTCCCAATGCCTTGTTTTGAATGTCTGGGCTGTTGTTATACTAGCAAAGAAGTATGGAGCTACTTAAAGCTTTGTTAATGGCTAAAAAATAGCATTGTCTTCAAGCTTTGTCCATGCCCCTAGTACTAGCATTTTTTAATGTTCTCGACCAAAACAGTAAAAATAGTGAAGCTCGAAATGCAACAGGCTAGCACAATTTTCTTCCTCAGCAAACATACCAACTCGGTATGATGTTTAAACATACCAATTTTCATTTTACACTGGTGTTTTCCTTTTTGCCTTTGTGTGTTCTTTCATGACTTTTTGTTTCTTCCTTTCTACCTCTACCCCCCTCCCCTAACTGCACAAACGCACACACACACACACACACACACACACACACACGCACACGCACACGCACACGCACACGCACACACACACACACACATACACACACACACACACACACACACACACACACACACACACACACACACACACATACACACACACACGCACGCACACACACACACACATACACACACACACACACACACACACACACACACACACACACACACACACACACACACACATACACACACACACACACACACACACGCACACACACACACACATACACACACACACACACACACACACACACACACACATACACACACACACACACACACACACACACACACACACACACACACGCACACGCACACGCACACACACACACACGCACACGCACACACATACACACACATACACACACACACACACACACACACATGCCTACAGATAGAACCCAGTCCGACCCCCTCCCCTTTTTTCAGTGCAGGTGGAGCTGCAGCTGCTTCATGCCTCCTCCTGCCAAAACCCTTTGCCCCCAAGCTAGACAGACATGTGGCATCCAAAGACTACAAAACAGGGGTGTGTGTGTGTGTATGCGGGTCAGTGTGTGTGCATGTGTGTGTATGTGTGTATGTGTGTGTGTCGATGTGTGGGTAAGTGCGTGTGTGTGCTTGTGTGATTCAGACACTGTGTGTGTGTGTGCGTGTGTGTCTGTGTGTGTGAATGCTGTGGCATGGATGACTGCAAATGTGTCTGTGTGCTTGCATTCAGTGACAGTGTCAGTGTGTGGTTGTGTGTGGGCATGTGGGTGTGGGTGTGAGTGTGTCTGTATGCTTTGGTATGGGTGAATGCAAATTTGTCAATCTGTGCTTGCATGATTCAGTGACAGTGTTAGTGTGTGTGTGTGCGTGAGTGTGTGTGTGAGCGTTTAATTGTGTCTGTGTGTGTGCCTGTATTTGTGTTTGTGCCTGTATTTGTGTTTGTGTGTGTGTGTGTGTGTGTGTGTGTGTGTACGTGTACGTGAGGGGATTTTAAGGCCATATTCTGGGTGTGACGAGAAAGGGGAGGGGTAAGAGCTGGCACTTGATTCTCAACAGACAGGCCCTCCTGCTGTAATCAAACCGGTCAACGGACATCGCCAGAGAGCTAGGCTACACACTACTGTTACGCACGCTGACTCGAAGCGTGAGCAACATGAATGGGAAACCACACGCAGTTACAAGTTTAACCAATGTTTATTAAAGAATTAAGAAAAAACATCAGTGATTGAAATAAAGAAAAGTGTAGTGACGGCATGTAGTGTTGTAATGTCAAACCCAAATGTCCAAAACCAAACACGGAGGAGAGAGAGAGCCCTCGTCTCACAGCCAGACAGCCTTTTATAGGCCAGATTATCCAATAGAATTCCCCCGCCACACCTGGCTACCAATCCACCTGTTAATTAGGGGAGTAACAGGGGAACGGGAACAGGGCGGAGCTGGGATCGTGCTAGAACTACCCTCTGGGTCGTAACACCCCCCTCCTTAAAACAGAGACACACCTCAGTGGGTCTCTGTAAACAAGTTATCACAAAAACAAAAATAAACACCATTAATATACAAATCAACAAGGGCATAGTAAATAGGCTACAGGACATCAGCGAACTAGGGCTTTTACTTCACGTTCGATAACCATAAGGAAATACACCAGTAACGCAGTAGTGCTACGTCAAATTCTCCTCTGTCCCGCATGCCTCACCGCTCCAACCAACCAGCAACCTTGGCGCCAAAGGAAGCAATCTAAGACGGGCTGAAACGAGACACACACACAGACATCAGAGTTATGACATAGTAATTACTCATCACTAGGACATCGTGACAAAGCATCAGCCATGATGTTTTCAACACCTCGAATATGACGAATATCTAACTGATAAGGCTGCAAAAACAAAGCCCAGCGCATAAGACGCTGGTTAGGATTCTGCAAGGAATGGAGAAAGGTGAGGGGATTGTGATCCGAATAAACGACTACTGGTCGCACACCACCCCCCACATACACATCAAAATGTTGCAAAGCCCACACCAAAGCTAAAGCCTCCTTTTCAATAACTGAATAATTTAACTGATGCTTGTTGAACTTTCTAGAAAAATAACAAACGGGACGATCAACGCCGTTGTCATCAGATTGGAGAAGTACCGCTCCAGCACCTACCTGGCTTGCATCCACTTGAATTTGAAATGGCATGTCAAGCCTAGGAGCAGCCAGGACAGGCGCTGTACTCAAAAGTAACTTAGCATTCTCAAATGCACTCTGACAGACATCTGTCCACTCAAACTTCGCATCTTTTTTAAGAAGCGAAGTCAAAGGAGAAACAACAGAAGAGAAATTCGCGCAGAAGCTCCGATAATACCCAACCATACCAAGGAACCTCATGAGCTCTTTCTTAGTAGTAGGAGGTGGAAACTTGTCAATAGCCTGTACCTTGGCTCTGACGGGACAAACCTGCCCCTGACCAACGACCTTACCAAGGTACACGACTGTAGCACGGGCGAACTCGCACTTGGCCAGGTTTACAGTTAGCTTTGCCGCAAGCAGACGTTGAAACAGTGCACGGACGTGGGACAGATGTTCTTCCCAGGTATTACTATAAGTCACAGCGTCATCCAGGTACACTGCGCAACCTTCCAGTCCCGCAATTACACGGTTCATCAATCTCTGAAACGTGGAAGGCGCATTGCGCAACCCAAAGCTCATTACATTATAGGAATATAAACCCGACGGGGTAATAAACGCCGAAATCTCCTGTGCACGCGGCGTCAGCGGGACTTGATAGTAGCCCTTCAGCAGATCGAACTTGCTTACGAACTGCGCTGAGCCCACCCGGTCTACACAATCTTCCATCCTTGGCAGGGGAAACGAATCCGGCTTAGTCACCCTATTTACTTTACGGTAGTCAGTGCAGAACCTAAAGGTGTTATCAGGTTTAGCTACTAATAAACAAGGTGACGCCCAACTAGAATAAGAAGGCTTAGCTAAGCCATTCTCTAACAAATATCGGACTTCTGCTTCCAAAAATTTCTCCTTTTCAGGTGCAACACGATAAAAGCGTTGACGGATAGGCGGAACATCATCAACCACAATATCATGTTGGATCACATCGGTGCACCTGGGAACGTCAGAAAACAAGGCATCAAACTCCAAAATTAAACGTTTTAATTGGTCATGCTGTTCAGTGGAAAGGTGACACAACAAACTATCCAGATTGGCCAACATTACTGAATTTTTAAGCCGCGGCTGCAGCACAGGATCACCAGGACCAACTACATCAGGAGCTGCCACCTCCTGGACATCACCGATCACCCTGCTCACTGCAGCCAGACCAACAGACTTCGCCCCCTCATCACGAGGAGGAGCATAATACGGTTTTAACAGATTAATATGGCATAACTGTGTTGATCTTTTACGATCTGGAGTAGACAATAAATAATCCACATCAGTCACCTGACGAACTATAACATAAGGACCAGAGAACTTGGCACAAAAGGGCGAACCAGGCACTGGCAACAAAGCAAGAACTTGATCCCCCGGATGAAACGTGCGCTCCTCAGCGCGGCGATCATACAGCCGTTTCATTTTCTTTTGGGCTTTTGACAAATTTTCACTCGCCAACTTCCAAGCGAGGAGCAGCTTACGCCTAAAACCGTGCACATAATCAATAAGGTTAACAGGAGGTTGTACTTTCTCCACACCATCTTTTAAAACAGAGAGCGGGCCACGAACTTTATGAGCGAACACAAGGTCATTGGGACTGAATCCCGTACTCTCCTGTGTCACATCCCGTGCAGCTAACAGCAGCCACGGAAGGCCCTCTTCCCAATCCCTGTTTAATTCAACACAGTAAGCACGCAATAAAGACTTCAACGTAGAGTGGAAACGTTCAAGAGCGCCTTGGCTCTGTGCATGGTATGCGCTGCTTACCTGATGCGTAACGCGGAGCTGTTTTAAAACCTCATTAAACAACCCCGAGGTGAAATTACTACCCCGGTCACTCTGCACGACTTTAGGAATACCAAAAATAGAAATAAACTGAGAAAGTGCTTTGACAACTGAACGAGTGGTTATGGTGCGTAACGGATAAGCAGCCGGATAACGTGTGGACTGACACATGACAGTTAACAAATAGGCACAGCCTGATTTCGAGGGTGGCAACGGGCCCACACAATCAACAATTAAATGCTCAAATGGTTGTCCCACTGCAGGTATCGGATGTAAAGGTGCAGGCTTTATTGACTGGTTCGGTTTGCCCGTTAGCTGACACACATGACATGTTCTAACGAAGTCAGCCACAGACCTTTTCAGCCTCGGCCAGTAAAAGTGTTGCATCAGCCTCTGGTACGTCTTCCGGACGCCAAAGTGCCCAGCGACATCACCATGAGCCGTCTGCAACACCAACGCACGATACTTGGCTGGCACAACTATTTGCAACACCGACTCATTACTAAAAGCAGTCCACTTACGCACTAATACACCATCAAGAATAAAATAACCACTTGTTGTGCTCTTCATATCATCTACAGACAGAGCATCACTCAGAATACTTACTAACTCATCATCTCCTTGCTGCGCTGCAATTAAGTCACAGCGCGACAAGGTAGATGGCAAAACAGGAAGACTGGGAACTGTATTGGATACATCGCGCACACGAGTCATTGCACGAGTCACAGCACAGGCACAAAACACGTCCGGATACTGTTCAGCACACTCAGAGACCACTGGCAAAGGCACGGTATTAACTACTGGAGGCGGCGAAAGATTCGCCCACACACGTCCACCTGCCAGATTGTTCCCCAGAATGACATCTACCCCCTCTACTGGCAGCTGGGGCCGTACAGCCATCACCACTTCACCAATGATCAGATCTGACTCCAGATTAAATGTATGAAGCGGAACAGAAAAAGTTTGCATTCCTATCCCCCTAATAAGAACACAACTACCCGTGTCAGACTGGATGGAAAATGGCAAAAGGTTTTGTCGAATAAACGACTCAGATGCACCCGTGTCACGCAAGATTTTTACTGGCACCTTCTGCAGGCTACCAACTAAAGAAACAAAACCATTGGTAATAAAAGGTTCATAAGTGTCACTATGGCCTCTCTCCAAACCTAAAGTAGGCTCTTCCGCGGAAATACCAGGGCTCTCACCACCCGACAACCTCGCAGAAGCTCTACAGACAGAGGTAACTACATCACCTACAGAAGCTACACCGCTTGCACTCCGCACTGGCGTACTACCGCCCGAGGAGGCAGCGCACACTGATTTCGCTGGGGCAGGCCTACCCCTACCCTTCCCATGCAACACAGGACACTCCCTTTTCCAATGTCCTCGCTCATTACAATAACGACATCGGTCTTCACCGCCACGATAAACAGACTCTTTAAAACGAGAAAAACGAGACGCCCCACGGCTGTTAATAGGTGTGCTGGCATCACCTCTAAAATTGGTCTTGTGCGTTAAAACGAACTCATCCGCCAGCACAGCAGCCTCAGCGGCAGTTTTTACTTTACGTTCGTTAACATACGTAGCAAGATGGTCAGGAATAATGTTCTTAAATTGTTCCAACAAAACTAAATCACAAAGACCACGAAAAGTACTTACCCCCTCGGCCGTGCACCACCGATTGAAAAACACGGTCAGCTCACGAACCAACTCCGTGTGAGTTTGTCTATCCCCCTTCCTCCAATTTCTAAATTTCTGCCTATAGGCCTCCGGCACAAGCTCATACGCCTTTAGTATGGCCTCTTTAACGGATGTATACTTCCTTCGCTCTGCCACACTCAAAGCGACAAACGCATCCTGGGCTCTACCCGTGAGTACACTCTGAAGCAACAAAATACGCTCAGAGTCTACCCACCCCCGATCATCAGCAATGTTCTCAAAAAGCGAAAAAAAAGTATCAGGGTCACGGTCATTGAACTTAGGCAGAAACTTAATCATTGTGGACAGACTAAACTCATTGGCTCCCCGACCTGGGGGTAAGACATCAAAACCACCAACACCAGCACTAATGCGTCCTTCCGACAACAGCTTAAACCGCTCACTATCCCGGCGTAGCCTGTCATATTCCAATTGTCGATCCTTTTCCCTGTCACCAGCAGCTAAACGATCTCTCTCCATTTGCAACTCAAGCAATTGCTTTTGCTGCTCAAAGGTTAAACAGGCTGCCGGCAAACTTACCGGCGCTGCACCTTGCGGTAACAACGGGCCTCTAGGTGGTACTACCTTCAAAGGATCCACAGAAATCACGCCTAACTCAAGCAATTTACTTTTTACAGCCCCTCTCAGTTCCTGTTTGCAAAGAGTTTTTGGTAGATCAACTTCGAGTTGATAATGATCAGCAATTTTACGAAGTTGATCCTTTGTTAAACAATCAAATGCCTCCTCCGAAGGAGACGCCAGAAAAGCACTTACACTATCCATCACTATACACAGATACTACGTACCAAGTTCACAGGAAAACGGAAAAAAAAACACCAAAAAGTCAAAATCAACACGCCCTTTTACAAATCCACCTGATTATGCACGTCATCCATTCATTCAAAGCCCATGTCTCATACTTACCGGAAGAGCAAACACTGCTGGAGTTGCCCCGCACCTAACTTAACAAAACTTCCCTAAATAAAACTAAACTAGTCTTCGGAGAGCCCCCATACGATTGGCCCCCTAAAGGACCCCCCGCGTTCGACTCCCAAAAACAATTAACTAAAATAACAAACCAAAATAATAAACAGCGTTAGGCGCTCTACTCCTACCGCAGGGTTGGCACGTAACTCCGATGGAATCTAACCCACCTGTGTTCTCCCCACTAATTATGAAACACGGCTTCAAATAAGAACGGGCTAATGCATCAACCAGGCCGATGAGACTCCTCTCTCTCCGTTAAACCAAAGACAAAAATACAGCCGAAACAATGCATCAAACGAACTACTCAATAGCTACGTGGGTAACCCACACAAAAGAGATCAGCGCGTCTTAACAACACTGATACTTACCGACACGGTCACTGCATACCGGTCAGCATCCAAACAGCACAATCAGGTTCCCCAATTCCTCTATTGTGCGTTATCCTAACTTTAACAGTACCGAATCCAAATCGGACGAGCCCCCATATGTTACGCACGCTGACTACCCTCTGGGTCGTAACACTACACACTACACGGCAAATTATTACAATTTGGAAGCCTCTCTTCCCTCCAGCTATTGTTATCACAAGTGGAGTTGGATTACTGGATACTGAGGGCTTTTTGTGCTTATGTCTGGGGATATTTCAATCCCAGCACCATTCTTAGCAATACAAATCAATAAATAAATAAGTCAAACAATTACAAGTTTTAATTTGATTAATCATAGGGTAGCTGTAGATTAACCAGGGTTAATCACAATCATAATGAACTTTCCTAAATATGACTGAAAAATGTACAGTTTCGCTGCATATTGTTGGAATGTAAAAATAAATGACAGGAGGTGGATATATATACATTTATATACATACATATATACATTTATATTTATATATACATTTATATACATATATATATATATATATACCTTTTTATGACAAATCCAAATTATGTTATTGACACTAAACATACACTGCTCAAAACAATTTAGGGAGCAAGTAGAATATATGTTGAGTTGTTCTAGACCGGTTTCGACCTTGGCCTGGTCATCTGGAATATTATCCAGTGTCCTGGTAATGGGTCCAGAGCCAACTTTTAATGCTATGTGACACAGCAACGCGGCAAGCGACCTCCCTTTGAGTGGTCCCATCTTCCAACAGTTGCACTGCTCTGGCCACGTCTGCTGGATCCAGATAGCACATGGCAGCATCGGTTACAACTAGGAACCACAAACTCAGCCAAATAATGACCCAAACTGAACGCATGTTTGCCATTAGGGTACAGAATGCAACTGTGAAACAAATGTGGGCACCTTGCCTATAAATAGGGCCTTGCTGC
>CM050205.1:29500000-29545000 GCA_027475355.1 Coilia nasus | reverse complement strand
GGTTAGCTACATCTGTGCAAAAAACGTAGCCCTAAAGAAATTTAAAGGAGAAGTTCGGTGTGAATCAAGTTATAGCCCTGTTGTTCGAGGTCACTAGCTGCTATCTCTAGGAAAAAAGACGAGAACATTTGATGCAAAACAGACCAAATAATGAACTGGTAGCTAACACTAACTGGGTCATAGAAACTAACTGTCTGTGTAATTTCCCTATGTTCCTATGTTAGTTAATGTTAGCTGCCAGTTTGCTCTTCGGTCTACAGTATGTTGTATTGAATTTCCTAATTCTTTTTCCTAGAGACAGCACTTTGTTAACTTGAACAACAGGGCTATAAATTGATTCCTACCGAACCTCTCCTTTAGAAGCCAGTGCCATCACTGATCAGTTCATCTGGATGGACACCATGGACTAGCCTGGTAAATCAGCCCCTCGTACTTCATTTCATTTTATACAGAGGGTCTGGCAGTGCTGTATTGAGAAATGATTTCTTCCTGGAGGTGTGGACTCTGCTGAAGTTTAAAACAAGTGGCTCTGCCTTACAAAGTCACTGACGTCTGGTCGTGCCTACGCAGTATAATTCAAATGTAGCACACAAAGTCAATGTCATCCCTCACAAACACTCCGTCTGTTTGCTGATTGGATAGGCAAAATGCTGCCTAAGAAAGTGATGTCAATGAAAGGACAGCCAGACCCTCTACAGAATGAAATGAAGAACGAGGGGCTGGTTTACCAGGCTTACCATGGACCCCTTACGTTTACTTTACGTTTTACTGTACGTTCAAGAGTACACTAAATGGTAAATCAAGGCAAGCAGGTAACAGCAGAGGGCTGCCCCCTTATCACAGTTATCATAGCAGATGCTTCCCGCTTAGGCCATATTGTTTTTTGGGAGGGTTAGATTTCTGTGGTCAGGCTTGTCCACTTGTCCACTGGAGGGGAGCCAGAAAACTGGACTGCCAGTTATCCATGGGCATAATTTCATCTGGCCGGTCACTGAGGACTCACCATGGCAATAATGTTCCACTGAGCAGAAAAAGAGGGGGGCGGTTTCTTGTGGTCAGTAGATTTTTCAGTCCTACACTGTAGTAAGCTTCTTGGTAACACTTCAACAGTCCCTTTTACAGTGTATCTACATGATACACTATATCAACGTGTAGTATGTACTTACAACAGGGGTATCAAACTCAAATTGGCCAAAGGCCACTGATGACATCTTTACTCATACAGTAGAAGGGACATGCCAACATTCAAGTAAAACAAAAAAAGTGTAATATTTCCGAACATGTATTCAATTTATTTATAGTCCCTGCATATTTAACGAAACAAATGCAAACAGCAGTGTTTCACTCAACATTTTGCGCAGATTTTTTTTGCTTTAATACTAAATAGAAATAGCCAACTTGGCAAAATATTGCCTGATGGAGGTCACAGTTCAAACCCCGAGTACAGCTTTCAGATGATCATCACTCGGCTTAGACCTGTACTTTAATTTATTTATAGTAGAGAAAAGTAGAGATGCTCCAATCGATCAGTAGATAGTAGATAGCTAATGGCCAGTATATAAAACTAACCCTAATCCTAATCTTAAGGTAAAGTTTAAGTACATAATGTTATGTGCTGTTACACACTTTGTTACACTGTACTTCATTATGTAAGTACATTGTAACAGTGACTGGTACTAAGCTGTTTTTTATCACATATCTCTTATTATCACATATCTCTTATTATGTTTTAACAGCACTATACACATTATTAAAAACATATATATATATATACATTGAGTAGTTTTTTTTTTCAAAATCATAATGTATGTAGTGAAAATGGAGAACAGTGTCTAATCGTTGTACAATAATCTAAAACCCTATAAGATATGCCCCAATTTTATGTGAATTCATGTCAAGTATCAAACTGTAATGTATCAACATCAATTAAATGGTAATTTTCCACATTGCCATTCTTGACATTTCATGGTACATACTGTTACTAACCTTGTGGAGATCATGTCATGCAAGCATGCAGTAGTGTGCTGGTGTCTGCAACTATGCAAATACCAAATTGCTGTGTCAGTCATTTGATTTCCTTCCAACACTGTGTCTCAGGTCATAAACTTCCTCCTGTACAAGACAAGTTTGCTTTCTGGTGGACGGGAGTTTTCAGGAGATCGAGTTGCTACATTTTTTTCCCCAAACCAATGTGATTATGTCAGCGGATGAAGCTTTGTACCTTCTGGGAAAACACGCTGACAGAAAACAGCAGAAAATACACTTGGCTCTGTGGTCAGGTCCATTGGTCTGGATGTATAATTTGTCGAACATAATTGCTTTCTGGGTTGAGGTATGGCATCCAGGCTTTCATAAACAGAAAAAAAAAAAAACGAATAGCTTGAGTGGTTTAAGAAGGTATTGTTTTGATCCAGCTAAACCCACATAAAAACTAAGAGGCTTAGGCCATCCACTAATGCCCAAGAACACCACAGACACTACACTGTTCATTTTCAAGTTCACCAAAAAAGCATCAATATTTTCTCTTCCAGGCAGTGGGCAAATCCAGGTTCTAACCTCTTCGCCATGTCTTAGTTTAATGTGCAAAAAAATGTCTTGTTTTGTGCAGATTGTGTGTGTGTGTGTGTGTGTGAGAGAGAGAGAGAGAGAGAGAGAGAGAGAGAGAGAGAGAGAGAGAGAGAGAGAGAGAGAGAGAGAGAGAGAGAGAGAGAGAGAGAGAGAGAGAGAGAGAGAGAGAGAGAGAGAGAGAGAGAGAGAGAGAGAGAGAGAGATTGATTATGCTGACCAGTAATTTTTATTTCTTTTGGCATGACTAAGTGGCACAGTGACCATTTGGTTGCTCTGCTGTCCTGTCCCAAAGTCATTGAAGGTGGTATGGGGGCGTGGGTCTTTGTATGTGTTACTGTGTGCATGTGTGTGTGTGTGTGTGTGTGTGTGCACGCACACATGCACGTGTGTGTGCTTGCGTGTGTTTGCTTGTGTGTGAATGTGTGTGGGGGTGTGTGTGCACATTTGTGTGTGTGGTGTGTGATAGAGGGGACATGGATGGGGGCTGTTTGAGTTGATTGCACTGATAACAGGATTGTATGCACGTGCGCCCCCCCAGGGAGTGGTAAATGATGTGTTGTATCAGCTCAGCGGGCGGCCTTCACAGCTAATGCTCCATGTGTCCTTTGGTCCGCACCTGACAGATTGAGACAAACCGCTGAAGCCATCAATCACAGGGTGACCACACTGAGGCTCTATGCATGTGTCCCCCTCATGCCCCGCACCCCACCCCATCACTGCTTTTGCTCTCTCTTCTTTCTTTCTTTCTTTCTTTCTTTCTTTCTTTCTTTCTTTCTTTCTTTCTTTCTTTCTTTCTTTCTTTCTTTCTTTCTTTCTTTCTCTCTCTCTCTGTCTCTCTCTATCCCATTATTTTCCCTCCTCATGCCCCCCATCCCACCCTTGCTCTCGCTTTCCCTCAGCCCCTCTCTCTCTTTCTCACATTCTTTTTTCTCCTCCATTTTCATTTTACCTTTTTCCTGCAGATTTAGTTTTACCTTTTCCCTCTCTTTGGTACGCTTTCGCTGTCCATCCATCTATCTTTCCCTTGAATAAACATCACTTGTCCATCACTTTTTTCTGTCTTTATGTCTTTCACCCTTCTTTCTCTTGCCATCTCTCTGTCAGTCAGTTCTAAGTGCTTTAAATGCATCATAATAAGGCATTTACTTTGCCAGAACAATAATTATACAGGACATAAGGAACAAAATATTAATTGAACGTGTACGTCTAAAATCTTCATAAAATTTCTTGCCATCAGTCTTTCTCTTTCGGTCTCTCTCTACTTCTCTCTCCTTCTGCTTATCCCCACCTTGCCTCTTTCCTTCTCTCTTTTTCTCTCTTTCCTTCTCTCTTTCTCTCTCTCTCTCTCCCTCTCTCTGTCTCTCTCTCTCTCTCTCTCTCTTGCTCTCTTTCGCACTCACTCTCTCTCCCTTTTAGTACGTCTCACCCCACCCCCTCACGTTTCTCACAGTCGCTTTATTTGGGGCAAATAGAGGCAGCTGCCCTGGGAGCACAGTGAAAGGAGAGCTACTTTTCAATGAGACTCATTCATTCATCTCTTTCTCTCTTTCTCTCTCTCCCTCTCTCTCTCTGTCTCTCTCTCTCTTCAAACATAGAACACATCACAACATGAAGGTCATCATTATATGATGTGAACATACACCCCCTTCTTCCTCCTCCACCTTCCCTCCCTCCCCCTCACCCTTTTTGCTCCACCTTCCATCTTTTCTTCTTCTCTCTTTCTCTTGCTCGTGCTTTTTTCTCTCTCCCTCCCCATTTTTTCAGCTTGTGCTTTATTGTCCAACCAATTGCTGTTGCCTTATAGTTCTCTAGGTCAGGTAGGTGGTATACTGTAGTTGGAATGCTCACCACTGACTTCTCATCCTCATTTTAGTGAGCCACCACAAAACTACTGAACCAGCGCTGTATCACACCCCCTTCGTTCTGTCCTGCATGTACAAAAAAAACTATCCCTAGCCTAGCCTAGCCTACATATCCAGTGCCCATGCTTTTGTGCTGGAACAGTATATCTCGCTGTGATTAAATTTCATCCCTTTGGATTTTGACATATAGCCTCCTCATCTGTACACATTTTCAATTTTAATTCGAAGCATTGTTGTTTAACGTTGTTCGTCCAAGCAGGGGAATGAGACACTACGAGCTGTGTGTCTCCACGCTTGCCCTGATGCGGTAATAATCAGTGGCGTTTCTCAGGGTGAGGGGATGGGTAAAGGAAATGCTTTGCCAAAATACTGTCTTATTTATGGAGATATTTCAGCTACATGGGCGCTCTTTAAAAAAGAAAAAACATGGTATTCCACGTTTCTTGGAAAATGGGGACCTCTAATGCCTTAAGGGGCCTTGACTACAAAGTGTACGGTTAAGGTCCGTTTCCACCAAGAACTATAACAAACAGTGATAACTATGTCTTTGTAAAAATAATTTTGACTTAGTGAATGATGCTGTTCACATATCAACTATTACAACAACAACAGGCTGAACGATATCATTGGGATCACCTTCAGATTGATTTTATGAACTATAAAAATTCTGCCAATCAGAATTTATTAGAACTTACAGGACGTCATATTCTATCAGTTGTTAAACTTGCCACGAGAATATTGGAATTAAAAGGACATTCTTCAATGTGGATGTTCATATTGTTATAAAGTTGCCATTATTATTATTATATTTCTTGATACAAATGGACCATTAAAGAGTCCTCTTCTGACGCTAGTGGGAGAGCCGCAGGTCACCTGTAGCAGTCTTTAAATTGTGTGTACTGTGTGTGTGTGTGTGTGTGTGTGTGTGTGTGTGTGTGTGTGTGTGTGTGTGTGTGTGTGTGTGTGTGTGTGTGTGTGTGTGTGTGTGTGTGTGTGTGTGTGTGTGTGTGTGTGTGTGTGTGTCAGAGGTGCAAATCCCGGGTGGGACAGGGAAGCATAAAAAAATCACTTTTGTGCCCCCCCCAATCCTGACATTGGATCTGCATCTGTGTGTGTGTGTGTGTGTGTGTGTGTGTGTGTGTGTGTGTGTGTGTGTGTGTGTGTGTGTGTGTGTGTGTGTGTGTGTGTGTGTGTGTGTGTGTGTGTGTGTGTGAAGGGAGGTAGTTGGAAGTTGATGCTCTCACTTTACAGGTCAAAAGTAAAGGTGTGCTATTGCAGTGCTACTCTGGGTAGAGACACAGAGTCTGGGATGTCAGTGATGTTGTGACAGAATGTGACTTTGAGCTCCAGCGCAGCAAGTTAAATGAAATCTCTCTGAAACCCCCTTTTCAGTAGGCACAACCCCCTTTTCAGTAGGCACAATCACTAGCTTTTTGCTGTGAAGTTTAATGTGAAGCTTACATGGTCCCCCTTTCCCACTGACAGCTGGCTTTGCATGTATTCTGCCATTCAGATGGTGGTATGGGATCGGTGTAAACCGTGCTGCTGAAGAGCGGGATTAAAAGCGAACTGGCACTGACATTAAAAGTGTTTTGCAGCCAGTCAGCAACAATGGTCAATCAAATGCCCGGCATGGGGCCACATTCACAGCTGTCTTTGAGGGCTACATTTTCCTGCCTGAACCCATAGCCCCGGTGCTTTTACAAATGACATCTTTCATTGTATGTTTTTTTTTTTTTTTCGTGACATGGTCCATTGCTTGTTTTTGTCCGTCTACCCTAATTCCACCCACACAGCTGCGTACACATGCAGTGTATGGATCAAGGGAGAACAGCCGCTGTAAGCCATTTTGTGCACTTTCCTATACACATAATATATGGGAAATGTCCCCATATACATAAATACCTACACACATACAGAAAATGTAAGTACAGAAAAACATTACCAGTGCTATAGTTACCTCATTACGATCCATCATTTTGTGCTTCAATACCCATGGATCTATTTTACAACAACCACTTGAAACACACATCAGGAAAACGGTGGTGGGAAAGAGAAAGGAATGAGTTGTGGTAAAGGGAAGCCACCATAGCAAGTTGTAAATATATGCATACTCAGTAACCACAAAGGCCTGAAACTTCAGAGATTTTAAACCAGCTGCAGTTTGCCGGTGTAATCTGGTGGTGCTTAGGAAACTGATCTTTCTCTGGCTTGACACCGTGATCTGCATGCTTAATATGATACAGACACAACAATAAAGTGTCTGAAGGTCATCTACTAAGATACAAAATCTAAAATCGATGCAGCATGATTTAATCTTGCTCTCGTGACAAATACGGTGCAACCCAAGTTGTGATCTAACACACGTGTCAGTGTAGCCTTCAGCCTCTATCGTTTAGGACAGACCTTAGACTATGGTTGTGAGGAATCCCTCACAGATCCTGAAAGTAAATGAATGCAGGACTGTTTTGCAGTGCAGGGGTAGAGGGTGAATTCAACGCACATTTATGCCAAAAGCACAAAGGACCACAAAGGCAGAGGCATGGCTATTGTTGTGCAATGAATGAAATATTGACACACAGCAGCTTTGCTGTTGAAAGATAGCAATCTATCTCACTAGGTGTGGCCCACAAAAGTAAAGCAGTATTTGAGCCCAGAGATGGGTTAAGATTTAATCAGGAGAGCACAAATTAGTGACTGAATCAAGCAGTCTTGAAGCTTCACTATTTAGTGTGATTATGTCCAACTCCACTGTGCTGTATGGAGGACTGGATAATGGAGAGAAAATTAAATCGATTGGATGGTTTGTAGAGACATATTTGCAAGGCCACTATCTCACCCCAAAATTGGATCATGGCTGAATTCTGAATTAAACCTAATTAATCCCAAATAGATACAGTTTTCCTTTCATTCCCTCGTCTCTATGTCTGAAAAGCATTAAAGATCGCATGGCAGATTCAATAAGGAAGGGTACCGTGACTGATTTCTCTCAACATGGGAGGCAATGCACATAGAATCACAAAGTGATGTGATCAGACTTGACCAGGCATGTTTGCAATGACTCCTTGACTGGAGCTGATGGAGAAGTTTTGAGAAACAACTCACACATAAATACTTTGGTTCATTTGTAGCATAACTTGTCAGCTTTTATTTACCAAGTGGATACATTTTTGAAGCATTTTCTGTGCACATGTTCACACATTTGTCTGACCAGTAAAGCTTGCTGTACAGTAGGCTAAAAATGTGCAAGTGATTAAAAAAATGAAATTTTACAAATTACAACTGCAAGCATTTGCAAGTGTCAAGCGTCTTTTTGTGGACCAGAATGGCAAATCGTGTGTCAAAAAAATATGTACTTACCACCCAAATCCTCAAACTGCAACAGGGTTTAATAAGGTGTAAAATCTGAATTAATTAGCATCTTCTTGTAAACAGATGTTGTCTCCCCCCAGCCCTCTGCTTTAGCACATTTGTCTGTGCTCCAGCTCTTGGGCTTTAATGGTGCGTGAAAACACTAAGAACCGTCCTAATCTCCAGCCACAAAACCTCAACACAGGCAGGTCAGGATCTTTGTCCTCCGGGGTTGCTGGGAGAATTAGCATTGGGACCACTAAGATTTGACCTTACTGCACCCCTGCAAATTGCTGAGCACTCATACACTGAAGCTAGAATGCTCAAACCTTAGGGGGGAAAAAGAAAAGACACTCCAGGAGAGGGCAGAGGGAGAGCAACTGTTTGTGCACCCCCGAAAAATATAACTGGGAGTCTATTTTTATGCTCCTATTTCTTTCTTTGTTGTCTTTTTATTTTTGAAGGGTTTTTTTTTTGCCTTTTCTTTTTCGGCAGGAACGCAGGTAGTTGTCAGGAGAGATGGTGTGATTATGGTGCAGATTTCTCGGCTACTCTCCCCAGGCAAAGGAGAGCACAGCAGATTACCAGCAGGTATGAGGAAAATAAACTGCAGGTCGTGAGACAGACAGACCGACAGACAGACAGACAGACAGACAGACAGACAGACAGACAGACAGACAGACAGACAGACAGACAGACAGACAGACAGACAGACAGAGAAGGACAAAGAGATGGAGGGAGACTGTGAGAGAGAAGGAGGTAGGGAGAGAAGAAGGGAGGGAGGAGAGGCAGAGTAAAGGGAAAATGGGACAAAATGGCCTCCATGTGACATTGAGCAGAAAACACTTCAATCAGAAGGCTTGTGACTTGCTGTCCTGTGGCTCTGCTGAAGGCCTGATTCCGCTACTGCCAACCACGACTGGTCAGAGAAAGCACCAAAAACACCCCCTCCCCCACCATGCTCTCTCTGAAGCTAAGACATCTTATTAGAGGGTCAGAGCCAGGGGAGTCCTCCACTGAGTGAGTAGGAAATGCTAGCAGAAGGATGTCTGCAGTCATGGTGCCATTAACACTTTCATCGCCAGGCAGGTTCAAAGCTTAATATAAGGCACCTTGTGAGGAACCTGAATACTCTATAGTGTGGCCTTTCACTGACCAGCCATTTCATGTTACCACCACTGAAGGCTTTAATGCAACCTCCCTTGTGCCTTTTATATGCCCCTGTGGTGGCTCAAGAGTACTGCATAGAAGCATTCGAAGCCTTTACTCCATTTTACTCCACTTGAGGTCACACAAGCAGCACCATGCATGTTTCCACCTATTATATCCAGTATATTTTTAATACAAAGTGTGACTTGTGTAAGGTTGCCAAGGTAACTATCCAACATGGATGGCAGATGGGCATGTCTGAGTGATTTAATCCAATTAGTCTAAGTAAAATGATGACTACTTAGTCTCCATCAAACAATTACTATCCTCCACATGCATACTTGCATCCAAATGGAGGAGGTGACTGAATAGAGGTAACAGGAAACTGTCATCCAGCCAGTCCCAAGCGTCAACACACTTGTTTTATTGATAGAGAAAAAACTATAGTTGTGTGACAAGAACACACGAGTGGGAATGGTACATACCATCACCACCACCATCATTATCATTGTGATCATAATCACCATAATCATCTTTATAATGGACAACAACAATAAATGCTCTTAGCAAAGTAAAATACCAAGCAAGAGAAAATGCAAAGGGAGCAGCCCAAATAAGACAGTCAATACACTTCACAGCATTTATTAAGTGGTACTGTCCTGTTTTACTCTTAAAAGTCACGTTTTAAGTCCATGAACACTTAACCATCATTGATTTTAAATACTGTGTAATGGAAAAAATATCTGACATGTTTTCGTGTTTTAAACCCTAGGGCAATCTCAATCCCTTTTTACATGTAATGGGATAACTATATCATTATTCACTTACTGACCTATTGAGATACATAGGAGCCATTTTCAAAAATGTTATTTTCAAGGCAGTCATTCCACTTCGATATGTCTTGTGTGCACTCCAAAAAGCAAAGAAAAAAATATGCTTGAGGAGCAAGTTTTAAAGCAAAATGCTTTAGACACAAGAAGCTCTGGAGAATATTAAAAGCCAAGTCTGTATAGGAAGGAAAATGAATGACTGCAGGCTTACACAGCACTGATAATTGATGTAATCTCAAAGTAATGAAACACAAGGGGAATAGGCAGGTTCAATCTCCAGTTTTGTCATCAAAATGACCCCAGCAGTATTGTTTTTTGCACTTTGTAAGCCCTATATCATGACCATGTGCAGGGCTGGGCTTAAGTTGCTGAGCAACTATTGTTTTTCCCTCCTTTGTTCAGCCGTCCCTCTGGAGAACAGTAATGTCTGTAAGTGTTTATAGTTTTAGTTTATAGTTAGACCATAGTTAGTCTTATTTTCCAAACTTTTACTTTTTGAAAACAAACTATAAAGCACAACAATATTTTCCTGTTTTATTGTTTGTAGGATGCAGACTTGTGGGAATTTGGACTAAAAGTAAGTATGTATGTGTGGTCTGCTGTATCAATAAGCAGTGTTAGATCAATAAGAACATTTGCCTTCACACTCTCAGGAAAATGTATAGTCTGGAATTTGTAATTCAGATATGAGAGGCCTATTGAGTGTTTGGTTTTATTAGCCCACAATGAAGTTGAGTTTTCACTGCAATCAAACTTAATTGATTGGCAGTATTGCCCTCAAAATCATACTGCCTTTTTCAAAGCATCTGACCCTTGAAAGCTTGTACAAGTTCTAACCAAAATTATGTGTTACAAATTTTAGAACTGCACTCCTGTCTTTTTTTCTTGTGGAAAGCCTGCATTTAACAACAACACACAAACTCTTTATTTTGCTAAAGATATGAAAATGTCATACAGTCAGACCGACGCTGTTATAGTTTGTCTCATTATGAGTAAGCAGAGAAAGTACTGGTTTAATGAACAACATGTGAGGATGGAGGAACATGAAAGGGTAATGGTGGACATCATGATCATGTATAAATAATTCACATTATTGATCCCCTCCTCCTACTTATCTCCTCCTCCTTAGCTTCTTATCATGTCTGTGCAATGATCCTTTATGAAGCATACATACATTTAAATGCCTGGGTATGAACAGATTCACCTCAAGGCTAAACCTGAGATGTAATGTACTTTAACAAGTCAGAAAAGTATTTTCGCTGAAAGATTATGAATAGTCGACTGAAGTCTGTTTTATGTGGACCATTATGTCTATGCCCTGCGTTATTGACTGATGTGCCCAGCCTCCAGTGTTGTGTAATTCCATACTGAAAGGACATAACAGGACATCGTTTGACATTAATTGTTAGCCTTAAAATGGAAATACTGGGTATGACGAAGTTGAAAAAGAAACTGGTGTGGTTTTAGTACACTTGCTCTACGTTATTTGAGCTAAACTGTTTTTAATTAGCGAATCTAAGAAGTGTCCAATACAATGTCGACAAAGACCTCACTCAACACAGGGTGTGCGTTAAGTGTGTTTTAACAAGACATAGACAGCATCGCCCCCACTTGCCCGAGGACATTTTAGATTATGGGCTTGTTGGCTAATGCGAGTTTGGAAATGAGTGCATTATTTACATTAAGTAGAGAGTGCTTTTCCCAGTGGTGAGACATATGAGAAAACAAATGTCAGTATGAAGCAGGCAAATGTGACAAGATTGCAGCACTGTCATGCATAAGAAAAAGGACGAAAAAATCTGTAATCTAGCCATGTTGTTTAGATGTTTTGATAATGTTTCCTTTGCAATTACACGTGGTGAACCTCGTAATTACCTCACATTCTACGATGGGCACTTAAACTTTAGTCTTAAAGGAAGGCATGACGTGATATCAACCCCAGAAGTGCATATTACCACACCCCCACACACATGCAGAAAACGCTGATCAACATCAACGTCTTATCCGACCTTTCAGAAATCCACAAATGTAGCCTGTATTATTGTGAACTGAACCTGCACATACATGGCAACAAACCATGGCCAGACTGATGTCAGTGATAAAATGGGGGAAGCACGTGGTGTAACGCCTTGTCTGCGCCGGGAGCTGTCCGCGGTCCTGAATGCATCACAACTGTGTGACGCCGGACGCTCCCCGCCACTGCCACATACTGTAGCAACTCAAAAAAACATTAACACTAAGCCCATCTGCTTCTGCAGTTACCCTGAACGGGTTGGATAGGGGCTCTCTGTTTTGGACTTGGCTCTAACTAGCAAAGTGCTAATTAGCCAGATCTGCCTCGTCATTATAGTGAGGCTATTCAAACTTAAAAGCATTTAAGTTTATGGCTTTTCACGGGTTAGCAGATAGACCATGTGTTACAGCAAACTGATAGCCGGGTACATTTTATTGAACAAGAAGGATGACCTCATTCGAGATTCAGGTATTTTAAATTCATATGTACCAACGCCAACAGCTAACATTTCGCCTCTTAACCAACAGGATTCGGTGTTTCACAAGACGTTAGACACATTTTAAAGATGTAATCCTGTCTAACAATGGCTCTTCAGACATACGAGGCTTTTCTTTCAATAAAGTCTGCAAACGAATTTACCGTTTTGTGCTAACCTCCGCAAACACCCGCCCTTTTGTTAAATGCTGCCTACCATGAATATTCTTATCAGACAGCGTGTGCTTAGGAAAGTTTTCGATTTTTTTCTCTAGCAAGACCATAGTAGAAATTCACGCGCGGCGCGCCACTTCCAGAATGAGCTCAGTAATTCGTTTTCTCTAGAGCGCGTTTCCCGATACAACTTTCTGACACTTATCCTGATTTTCCACAGAATATCGCTTACGTTTGCTTGAACTATCCTGATGATCCACATAAAACTATCGATGACTGCCACTGGCTGACATGTAGGCTATTGAACACATCTCAGCCAAGGTTAACTATGGAAGTTGCAACCTATTTACAGTCTTTGTACGGGATGGCATGTCTCTTTCCTATCCACTGTGGCGTGTAATGATAGGGTAGTCCCGCCTTGTGCTGTTCTTCAGTTTGTCTTCGGTTGCAGGAGTGTCCCATATGCTTGCTAAAGACAACAGCACTTCTCAGTGCGACTCGGAGAAAGACAGACACATCGAGAAGAGCGAACGTCAGTCTGAACCAATCCGTGATGACTTCCTCCATTTTTTTCCAGTCTAAGAGGTAGAAGAGAATCTATAGCATATTCTGGGATTTTGTGCAACTCCTTACTTTGATAACAACGTTTCGAATGGAAGGTAGTCTTTTATAGTACAGTGGCTAAAGACCGCATACAATGATTTTATTCTGGACTATAAATTGCCTTTTTGCCCCAGTCAAATTTTAACGCTTCTAGATTACCATCAAAAACAACTTCCAGGTGCACAAACATCGTCTATTTCTTGAGCTAACTTGGAGGGGGACAGGCAGAAAAGGACGTGGGAGCAGTCTTTTCAATGACTTGGATGGAGGGCAAGTGCACAGCGCACTCACTCATTCTCCGGATTAACTCAGCGTGGAAGCAGAGTGAGAGGAAGTGCTCGCAAGGTGCCGCGCTGCAAACGTCTCCCTGCTAAGATTTGATCCGAGTTTCTCATTTCGGCTACTTGACCGCTCCTAGTCATAAATTGCGGCCATTCGTTTAAATAGAACAAGACGTTTTTAATGCGGAGAAAGCCTCCCGTCTTGCGAGGCACGTCGACGGTTGGCCGGAGAATGGAACGGTCTTCAACATTTCAATGGGCAACACAGGCGCGCTTTCATCCTGACGGGGATCTCGCGAACTGCGTAGGAATTTGAACTGTCTCAGAGTTGGCATATTTTGGATTTTTTACCGGAACAAGGGGATAGAAGAGGAAGAACAGAACGGACAGGATTGGATTCGGAGGTCTTATAGAATATAAAACGAATGGCATATCGCTTGAACGCGGAGAGGGATATGGGCTACAAAGGCTTGGCAGAGTTATATGGAATGAAATCGAGCACACCTTGCATCAGAATGATTTAATTGAAATCTAATGGGGCAAAGCAGAAGAGAAATATGGGAAAAAATGTTATGTGAGAAGATTCGATTTCCCTGATCCTCGGTTCTCTGAGCAGGGCTGGCGTTCCTTCTTCAAGGTAAACTTTTAACGACAAATTGACAAATGTTGCTATTTCATGGTTTCGTGTTGTAAGATTCGGTTGTTTGCATGCCCGACATGAAAAACATATATATGTGACAGCAAAGCTTATCACCGCTGGCAGCCCGTATAACAGAATGTCCCTTTAGAAAACTGGGTGGGAATAGTCAAACCCGCACCCCAGGTGCATCGCAAGGTCGTAACGTGTTCAAAATAGATTTGATGGCTAAGTGGGAATAGATGTGGATGGGTAAATGCTTGGTTCATGCCCTAAATGCATTATTTAAGTGTGGATTTTCTGTACTCCTGCATTGCAAGCAGGATTGATTCAGTGGCATGTACTTGTTCGGTCCTTGTATTGCGAGGGTGATTTTTGTCGTTTGCTTCAGATGTTGTTAAAGGAAGTGTTGTTGGTCCGGGGGTGGGGGCTATAAATTCCTCTTGTGATGGTTGTGAGTCTGTGTCTGCGCCGCTCTCTCTCTCTCTTTCTCTCTCTTTCTCTCTCTCTCTCTCTCTCTCTCTCTCTCTCTCTCTCTCTCTCTCTCTCTCTCTCTCTCTCTCTCGCTGGCTCTCTCTCATACACACACACAGATAGTCAGAGAGAGAGAGAGAGAGAGAGTGTGTGTGTGCGTGTGCATGCATGTATTTAAGTGCTGATACTGGTATGTGTCCACATAGACACCCCTTGGTTTCTTCACATGCTGAGCTACTTCGACGAAAATACAGTGTTTACTCTAATGATCGTCTTCAACCAAGTGCATTTGTAGTGGGAATGGTCCGCAAAGGGGCTCCTGATAGTGCATCTTACACCTTGGCTGAGGCCAAAAATATTTTGGTGTATTCAGGCGTCGTCCTGTGGTTAGATACTTTACAGAGAGATTGATGACACTGTAGTGGTCCTTGTTAGATATCCTCGAGCTGTTGCTAAATTTCTGTATGTTTTGTAAGCAGTTTGGTAAGATGATAGCAAAGTGGTTGTTTTTTTTAATGGTAGGGTTGTATGCGTTTGGCATAAACCACATAATACATTGTGCAGATTTCAGATTAGGAAAAAAAATCGGATTATACATTTCCTTAAAAAACGCCTGAAACTGTATATAAACTAAAAACTCCATAATCCATATGCTCCAATATCCAAGTCTATAAAGTAGGCTACTTCTGTGCATGCCCAAGGCATATACACTGGATCATCAATAGAAAATGTACCGATGTAGGTAATCCTAATACTAATATAAAAATGGCAATAATAAATAATAATCATGTAACAATCAAAGCACCGCTTCACTGCTTGTGTTCTTTACCATAGTCACTAATGATAGGCTATATCACACAGTGGGTTGTCTAGTCAACCTACACAAATCATAGCCTATTATAGGGGAAAACCTAGTGAAGACATTCCAGGTTTGTCGTCCTCCTACGGAACACTTGGCTAACTAAGGTGCAGGTCCGTTTCCGCTGGCTGGTGGTGCTATAATTCAATTTATGCTCCGTGCTGCAGTTGTGAGGAGATGGGCAGTGTCTGTGGAGGGAAGAAGGGCGGGGGTGTGGACCGCAGCTTTTTGCTATGCCGACAAAACACTAGTAAGGCAGACTTGAAGTTAGCGCAACCGATGACTGCTATACGCGCACCAAATAGCATGTTAAAAAAGATATAAGGCGAAACGAAGATAGGCGTCTGCCCTTTGAACGTCTGTCACCACGATTTTTTGCCAGCTGGTCACAGGCAGGCTCCGTGAGGCTTGTTTAATTACACTTGCTAAGCTTACCCCGTGCCATTATGAGCTTGAGCCAAGGTGTCCGAGAAGACACGCACGGGATCATCTCCTGCTCGCGTGATTCTGTCTCTAAGGCTTGTCGGTGAAAGAAACCACATTCTTTTTTTTTCTTTTTTTTTTGGAAATTACCACACCCTTTCTTGAGTGTAAATCAATACAGGTTTTAATTGTCTGTTTTTTTTGTAAGGGAGGTTGCTATACCATACATTGTTTGTTGTTCTCTAAGAGACAAATTCTAATCAGACTTAATAACACGTAAATTAAACTCTTTATGAAAACAAACGACTTTGACCTGGGCACTTGGATAGCAGAAATCCTCACTGATATTTTCTGTCACCCCTTGCTGGCACCTTGTCCCAGTTGTGACAGAGCTGTGACTGTTGACAGATTTAGTTGACAAAACACTAACAGGCTTGATCGCCGTGACCACTTCGGAAAACAAGCGACCCTGACGCTGAGAGGGTGTAACTTAGGGTTTCGGTCTTAAAACGTGGGAGATGCTAGTCGAGTGGTCAGTTTAACAATATTAACAGTGTTTTGTCGTGTCAAAATGCATGCAATGGTTGTATTTAAGCGCATTCGTAACCTACTACTAAAACATGCCATCCAGTTTGTACTGGAAGTTTTTGAATAAGGATGTGGGTCAAAAACTCCAAGTCCAGTGTTTTGTGCAATATTGTGCAGCTGTGAAATTAAGCTCCGTGTAGAGTTTATTTCTGCCTGGAGACAGAGTCAGCACCACGGCCAGCTCCCCGATTCATGCCTCATTCCCTCAGCATCGTGGGCAGGACTTACATAAAGCCAGCGCCCGAGAACCGCTACCATCGCATGCTTTCTTTTGGGTTCTTGATCAGCGGTGAGGGAGCTCCGAAAATAAAGCTGCAACGGCACACCACGGAACAGCTGCTGCAGCAGAGAACACGAGGATCATAGCGCTCCCCAAAGAAAAAGAGACATTTGAAGACAGTGCATTGGAATAAAATTGTTCCCTCCAGGGGTGGAGAAGTGACTGGCCTGTTTGTGCTTCTTGTGCGATGCTAGGACAACCCCTGGTTAGGCTTTCCGTTAGCAGTGAGAAAGAGTAGTATAGGTTTCCCGTATGTGTCCCGATTAAACACCGATGGGAGTTGACGTAGCTATGGTAATGTTTGATTCTTTAACCGTAACATCTTGGATTTACACAAAACAAATGTTTCTGCAGTACATCGTTTAGTTACACACTTAAACAATCAGATTTAATTAGAATGCTATGAAAGCTAAATTATGAATCAGCTAATGTTATTTAAACACAGCACGTGTGTGTGTGTGTGTGCACATGCGCGTCTTTAAATCACTATGTAAAAAATACTATTGTTTTCTGAGATTATACATGTTACACAATACGTTTATGTTTTACGATCAGGAGAAAATAAGCTGGCATCAGTGTGCCCTCAATGCATAATGGGGGAAACAAATCCCAATTCTCAGTTAACCCCTGTTCATATCAGTAAAATAGTTTGTTTATGTATTTGTATTTGCAGTGGCTTGCTTCACCATGGCTTTCAACACTCCTCTCAACAGTCCACACTTGCTTATGACATGTCATGTGGGTCAAAGTCAAGTAGTCCACACACATCTATCAATACCATCTGTAATTTTCTGCATTGCCCTTCCATTTTAAATGGTTGTTTTCAAAATAATTCTGAATAAGTTCAGCCTGAGTAATTTGTCTTTGTCACCACAAATTAGAAGCATTCTGTGAGGAACAGTAACCCACTAAGCAATACCAACATCTCTTGAGCTGAAATCATTTTCTGCTGAGGCAATACAGACAAATGGTAGATGAGCCCTGCAGTAAAACTGTTATAGTTACTTTGTACTCCAGCTAAGATGAGAAGTCAGCTCTGTGTTTGACTCATGATTTATCATGGAGGATTTAAGGAACACGAGACCATTGCAGGAGTCATTTTTTAGTTAGTTGGTTTTGTTAGTTAGGTAGTCGGTCAGTTAGTTAGTTAGCTAACTTGTTTGTTTAACCGGTAACACTTCAGAATAACTACTCCTATAAAGCACTTATTTTCTTAAAGGAAGCAGTTGTTACACAGTGTTACCATTTTACTAGCCTGGTAAACCAGCCCCTCGTACTTCATTTCATTTTGTACAGAGGGTCTGGACCAGACACCGTCAGAAATGATGTCTTCCTGGAGGTGTGGACTCTGCTGAAATTTAAAACAAGCCTCTGCCTTTACCCAATCGCTAACGCCAGGTCGTCACGTATGCAATTAGCCTACCTACGCACTTCAATTCAAATGTAGCACACAAGGTCAACGTCACCGCTAACGAACACACCCTCTGTTCGCTGATTGGATAAATGACCCTCAAGAGATTCCGGTCCAGACAGTCTGTACAAAATGAAATGAAGTACGAGGGGTGGGTTTACCAGGCTACCATTTTACCCCCAAAGTCTTTTTTCTAAAATAGCCTTGATACCAAAAACAGTGATGGGACATCACATCAGGAAGGCAGAGAGGAACTATTGTACGAGGAGACATTATGACCCCCAGAAGTCTGATCCCTATGCCCTTCAACCTCTTTATACCACAGAAACAAAAGGCCGGAGGAAAACACAAAGGCATTCTTCTTTCAGGCCTACAGTAATATACCCATCTGGACCTGCAGTGTCTTAGGTCTGTCAGTGTCAGACCACATCCAGACACCTTAAGCACCAACCCCCATCGAGACAAAGGGACACACTCTAATTGAGGGGTGGAAAGAGGATGTCAACATGTCACTGTGTGACTTGTGTGTGAAAAAAAAGCGTCAAATCCTGAGGTTTGACGACGGTGGTTGCGGGGGGCGTGTTGGTGGTGGGGTTGAGTGAGTGACTTCAGAAGGGGGTGTTCGTCAGTGATAATGAGCTGCCACACAGGCAGTCGCTGCTTGTTTGGATCGCAACACCCTGCTGCTACAAAACGGGATAAAAGTGTCAGCCGGGAGACTGGCGAGGCATCTGTGACCCATGCCAGGGCAAAATAGAGATGTCGGGAGTCTACCATCTCAAAATTAGCACTGAAGCTGGTGACTATGGCCCTCCTCCCATCTCCGCCACACCCCTCTAACACACTCCCACACCCCTAATTGCAGACCTGTTCCCAACAGGGTCATGAAAAGGAGAAAGAGTGGCAAAGAAATGTGTAAATTGCTTTCTTTTTCCACTGCAGGGCCACTGGATCAGCCAGTGTGTCCACAGCTTGTGCCATTAGACTTTGAGACATTTATGGATCGGCCAGGTCCAAAGGTGCACCGGCTGCAACCATGCGGCTGGGCTGGAGGCTGATTTTTTGAGTAATTGTTTGTGTTGTATCAGCACGAACACAGGAGTGCACCAGACAGTTCGAAGCACCTATAGCTGACGCATACAGATTCCTTCCAACCTTCCAAGCAAAGGCTTGAGGGCATGTTTTTTTTTCATTTACTAATCAACCCTCAAAGGGAAATGGCCTTTGTTCGGGTATGTCAAGTGTGTGTGTGTGTGTGTGTGTGTGTGTGTGTGTGTGTGTGTGTGTGTTTATTTAAGTGTCTTAATATTACAGAAGTTTCATAATGCAAACATGCACCCATCTACTCATGCATGCACAAAAACATGCAAACACAGAGTTTTATCCACCTACGCACACATGCACTTAAAACCACCCCCACACACACACATGCACGCATACAAGTGCAGTATTTCATGATGATCACGACTGAAATCTCATCTTGCTATCTCATCAGCCCATCAGCGATGGTCATGCAAAGAACATTCATGACGAACACGGGCGTTCTTTAAATTCCCCATGTGGCTGGATAATTGAATCATCCCATTTGATGCTTATTCACTCAGCAAGGCCGCACACCACAGCACAAACTAAAGACAGGACTTCCCCATACCGTGGCACGTTTTATTGCATGTAAACAATTAAGTGTTGCCCACTTTTGTGATGCACAAATTGCCCAGGGCTACCAGTGGGGGGTGGTGGATGGGAGGACGGGGGGTGGATGCGGGGCCCAGAGCCCACTGAGGCTATTACTGGAGAGGAATCAAGAAGAATTACTGCCACACTCTGATGCTGCTTTTTCTCCAGCATGCATGTTGCATGGAATACAAAATACCTCAGTTCGCCATCATTACATGCAGACATTGTTTTCAAAGGCAGGCATTTTTTTTCCCTCCAAGGTGCTGTTTCATGTTGTGATCCCTCTGATAAGGTGGCTTGGTTTGGAACGACTTGGAAAGTAGTCTAGAAATGTAGGGAAATGTCCTATACTCTGTTTTACATTAATAGTTTTTTTTTCTCCTCATTTTCCATAATGTATATTTCATTAGGTATTAGTGATTTAACATGTCATTAATGACTTAAGTAGTTAGCAATTAGGAAAATTTGCATTTTTCCTCGCTCTTTGGGCAGTATAGTGTTATGCAGATGGGTTTGAATAGATCCTCTAATGGCAGCCCCTGTTATGGCACTGAACTCTTGACTAGCGCAGATATCTTCAAGTGCGGCTTTGAAGATATCATGCCTCCTTAACGCCTCCACCCCACCACCGCCTCCCACCGCACATAGGGCACAGCTCTCACGTCTCAAGACCCCCCCCCCACACACACACAGAGCATGCAGGATACAGCCCTTGCGCCCCTTGACTCATGCCCCCTCACCACCTCCCCTCACACTCCACACAGCACACCGCACATAGCCCTCGCGGCTTAAGCCCCCACCACCCCCCCACACGGCGCTTGCACCGCCCTCACTGCCCCCCCTCAGTTACAGTCCCTGGAGTCCCTACAGTCCCTAACCCCAGCAGCGGGGGGTTAGATGCCTTGCTCAAGGACATCTCAACCATGGGTAGGGTGGGATTTAAACCTGCAACCTTCCGACTGTAAGACCAACTCCCTGACCACTAGGCCACAGTTGCCCATGCAATGTAACAAGTCTAAGAGCTGAAGGCTTTACTAAATATGACATCAAGATATAGTGAATGGACATTTTCCCTAGCTTTTCAACATCACTGTCAAAAAAAGAGAGAGACCTGGACAAAGTTGTGTATGTTTTGTATGTGTATCAGTTTGGTTCTACATGTAGATCAAGCTGGGATGGACCAAGAATTTAGTGAGCAAATCAGCATATCGAGCAACTCAACAAGTACAATATGGCTTTTCTTCCTCTTTTTTAAATTCTTTTTGTGGTAGCCTTCAGGGCACTTGAAATATTTTTAAAAAACTACGGTGGTGTCTTTTGGCTACCACTTGGTTAGTCTATACATGCAAAGCCTTCACTGCAAGTGCATTGCGAGCACAGGCAGCCTGCTCTTTGTCTCTAAGCCGCTAAATGCTATTTACCAGAAGGCTGTAGCCACAGATGTGCTGCTTTGCAGCCTGGGCTGTGCTGGAGCTCTGCAGGTGATTGCGTTTGAGCGATGGGCCCCAGGGTTGCTTTCCAGTGTGCTTATGAGATTACTATGAACAGGTATAGCCACGCTCACAGCATGGCCTTAATCTCAGCTCTGGACACGGACATACACACACACACACAAACAAAAACACAAAAACACACCCCCCACACACAGACGCACAACAAACACACACACACACACACACACACACCACACACCGCACACACACAGACATAGACACAGGCACACACACACACACACACTACACACATACATGCATACACACACGCATGGACACAGGCACACTTGTGTCACACAGGCACACAGTGCACTCCCAAGTATATAGTGGCACCCACATATGTGCACACTTAGTCATGCATGCATGCACCTACACACACACACACACACACACACACACACACACTACACACACACATGCACACACACATCTGTTTACACATTAAGTCAAGATAGGGTATGTGACACTTTAAACAGAGCTCAGTGCATTCATGCCTGAGCTATTTAACAGGCTTTGTCTGCAGCAGAGCAGGCAGCTTTACAGCTTCCTCTGTTGTACCCAGCTCCCCCCCACCACCACACACGCCGTTATCCCGCATTTGTCATTGTTGTCTGGAGCGAAACACTAGGCAAATACGAGAAAACAGCCTGCGTGTTTACATACAAACATCAAAGAATGACTTCTGAGTTGTGATTGCATCTAAGTGGCATAATATCCTGGACTGCACCGTGCACACAGTCCTAGCTACCACAATTACACTCAACCTTTATGAAATGGTAAGTGCTGTGGCAATGCACCTGTGCTGACATGGGATTATATTGTTAGGCATTTAAAAGGGTCCTTGTCTTAGCTGTGAAATGAGCAGTGATGCAAAGTCTACAAGATGAGATAAGATGACGGCGAGGCCAAAACATCGGAGACTGAGGAGTCAGACAGGCAGACAGACATACAGACAGACATGGGAGAACAGTTAGTCTCAGGTGGGATAGGGTTTGCATTGCCTGCTGTGGTTCTCTTACTCTTTGGTGACTAAGACCATCACCATCTTTTCTCTTAGTAATAAATTGGATGAACTAAGGCCAATTCAAATGCACATGAAGATCAACTAACCCTGTTATTTCCATGAATACATATGTGTGCAAGGCATACCGAACATAGCATGTCTCATCCTGCATCTTTACATCTAAATAGTGTTTGTAGATGTTTCAAATATGCCTTGTGCCGCCCAGATTTACAAATACGATTTGAACACAAGCAGATTCTGTACCAGAAGGTCAGGGTGGACACTGCGATTTGTCCCATTGCAAGAGAGAGAGAGAGAGAGAGAGAGAGAGAGGGAGAGAGGAAAAAAGAGGAGGGAAAAAAGTCGGGCCCTCTGGCGCATGCTTTGTGCTCTTGTGCAGTGGGCATTGTGAGTGCATGTCGCTGTGATGGCGTGGGAGGCGGCTAATCCTGATATGTGAACAGCAGTGGCGGGGTGTAGAGGAAGCATCTGTGCGGCCATGGCACTGGCCTCAGGCTGGGGGCTCGGTCTGGAGGATTTGTGCTGTTGGTTGTTGGGCGCGTCACTGTTTTCGCTGCCTCCCCAGGGCCCTTGTCTACTCTAGCGAATCCCCCCCCCCAATTGCTGGGGGGTAAGAAGGCAGATTGCAGGGGCGTAGGGCTGTGTGGTGTAGGGATTGTGATGGCAGTGCAAAAGATGGTGTACAGACAGAACAATATGACATCGCCATTGTCTGTGCCATCTGCTAATAGAAGCATCTTGGTGTTTTATCTGTTATTGTGCAAAATGTGTATGCCTTACAGAGAAAATCGAGGGTGAATGCATCAAGGGTTTTTGATCCTCCAAAAATCATATTCATCATATTCTCAAAATCAACAGTACAAGAAATCCGCTCATATAAATGGCACAATGGCTTTTTGCAGTAATGTGAAATTCTATATGTACAGGGAAATGAGATGACAAAGATTGAAAAATGTACTATTTATATTGCCAAATATATCCGGAGAGGCAGATTTTTGATGAAAGTATTTTAGACGTGCTATTTCATGGTGTAAGCACTTCAGCCTTTTACCATGTAAAGCTTTGCTGGCTGTAGAGACCTTTCAACCTCTGATGAGTAAAGAAAAGGAGATGTGCCTGTGTTTGCTCTGGGGGAAAGTCTGAAGATGAATCTTGAGTGCTGGGATGGATGTTGCCCTTTATATCTCCCAGGCCTGTTTGTTTACCCTAATGAACCTGACGCTTTGTCAATGTTGGCATCGAGGGTTCAGTGCTCGGAGATTGCAGAGTGAGGTAAAAATTAAGGCCGGCCTTTGCAGTTATGGGTGGTTTTATACACAAAAAACAATAGATGGTTAGGGGAAACAGATGATATGATAGAGAGCGAGAGAGAAGAGAGAGAGAGAGAGAGAGAGAAGAGAAAGGGAGCGGCAGAGAAAGACAGAGAGAGCGAGAGATAGACAGAGAAAGAGACAGAGAAGAGGAAGGATGAGGTTAAAACAAAGGAGGAAGAAGAAAGACAGAGAGGCAGGTGGAAAGTAAAATGAAGGAGGTAGCAAGTGAGGGACCACACCAGAGTCTGAACCCATATGATTAGCATGCAGTTGTGTCAATATGGAGTAAACATGTCGAGCTGCAGTGAAACTGTGCCACCTGGCCATTTGCACCTTGTGAGAGCTCTGTAAAGATGACCTCTTCTTGCCCACAACATTGCCCACACATACACACACACACACACACACACACAGAACTATAACTAGAGGTGGCAGATGCTGCAACAACACCGGTCATACATTCAACCTGTCACCAACAGCAACTCCCCCCCACCCACACACATACACACAGACACGCATCGACACACACATACACACAGGGGAAAGGCGTGAAGTGGGGGATGGGAGAGGGGATTGAGGAATCCAACGAATTAGTATGAGAAGGGCTCAATGCAAGGTAGCTCGGAGTTCCCATTATTGGTTAAAATAGTGACAAGATAGAATAATATAATATCAAACATCAAAGACACTAGCTTACACAAGATGTCAATCAGGATGCAGAAGTGCTGATTGTCATGACCGTCAGTCACAGCTCTCTCTCTCAACATGGCTCTGGACTGTGTGCAGGGCTGTGGGTGGCCCTGCTGGCAAGAGACAGTGGTTAAATATCAGGCTTATTGATCGCTCCATTCTTCAGAGGGGGTTTATTTGTGCATGACCTGGTACTTACCCACAGTGACATCGGTTACGCGTGGAGATCACACCAATTAAGAAGGAAAAGCAAGACATCGAATGTGACATTTTCACTGACCATGAAAATACCCTCTTGCAAGCAAGGGGAGACTAAGGGAGTTTTTTAAACACTCATGTTCATATCTCCCATCTGCTAAATAATGAACTATTCACAGCTGAATATTCCCAATAATTGAGTTATCTGTTACTTTACTAACTACATACAATTGCATTAAGAATGATAATCAGATGAAGTCCGTGTGCACAAATGAATGTGATTATTATACATGTTTATGTATAGGCCTGTGGTGAATGCATAATCAAAAGTGTGTCATACTGTGTGACTGTGGAACAGGTTGGAGCCAGATCCGCTCCATGGTTTGTAAACTCATTGGAGGTCATTCTGTTTGGCTCAGCCAGGGTCCAGTCGTCCATCTTCTCCAGTGTGGGTGATTACAGTGCAGGCGCTGCTTTTCAATGATTGCAACACACACACACACACACACACACACACACACACACACACCAAACTACATCATTTTTATCTGCAGGGTTATACCAGGACAGTGAGTGTTATGGTATTATGAATTTAAAGGGAGGGATTTTGGCACTTTTCCTTTGGCCCTGGCCAGGAAGCACATGTCTCTGTTTTTTCTTTCAGGTTGAAATAAGGCTGTGGAACAGCCTGTGTCAAAAAGGTTACGTACATCCCAAATTTATTCTGGTAAGGTTTCCCTTGTCTACAGGAAGAGCCATAATGCAATTTTGTTGTCTGGCCACCACACTTGTTCATTTCGCACAGCAGAGATATTTCAAGGGTAGCTGACTGGAAATAGATGGCAGGCTGCCATTTTAGGCAATCGTCCTTCATTTCATGTTGAAGCAGTTCCTAATAAATGATGGCATCTAAAACACCAGAACTGTTAAGGCTGAGGAAAATGTGCAAAGAAAACCACAGATACATTACCCATGTCCTATTACCCATGTGACCAAAATGTATGCTTTGAATAAAATTACCAAATAACTGTCCTATATTTCTTCAGTGCCACACAGAGTTTGAGAGGTTTGTTGTTTGTAAAGCTGGCTGTTGTTTTTAAGAGCTGGTGTATTTATTCTGTCCTGGCACAGCTGTGTTTACTTGAAACAGGCATCTTTAGGGACAGCTTTTGACAGGACCATCTCTCGGTTGTTACATAGATAATTTTCATTAGCATATCTTTTGATGTAAACCATCCCAAAGGCTGGGTGCCATAAAACGCTTGTGCTAATGCATTGTTCAAGGGCCCATACTTCCCTCTGCTGCTCTCTCCTTCTCCTCCTCCCTCTCTCTCTTTTTCTGTTTTTCTCTCTCTTTCTCTCTGTCTTTTCCTCAATATCTCAATGTCTCTCTTTTGCTCCCCCTCTCAATTCTTAATCCCTCTTTCCTTTCCTTCTCGTTGTGACTCCAGTTTTAAGTTTGAGTCATCCACTCCATGCCTAATTACCTCCTACTATGCAAACAGATAAATAAATGAAGACTACCAGGACCCGGAGAAAGAAAAATCCCCTGTGTCAGGGCTTTATGTCATTCTTGACAGCAGCTCTCATCTTGTTCCTCAGCATGTTCCTGGAGCTTCCATGATGACAGCGTCATCTCTCGCTCTCTGTCTTTCTGGAATGCACACTCTTTCTCACTCATTCTCTCTCTGGCAGATACTCTGTTTATCTTTCTCCCTCCCTCCCTCCATCTTTCTCTCACACGCATACACACACACACACGCACACACAAGCTTACTCTCTGTCTCTCAATCCCCCATGCTGTCTTTTTCCCAGCCCCTCCAGGTGGTTTGGCCTGATTGGCATGGTGAGCAGTCATGAGGACCATTAGACCATAATGACCTTTTAATGACCCCCTGCCTGCATCGGATAAGTGTGCAGCACATCCGTCTCAATTCTCCGCTATGTTTGGCTGCCTTGATGACTGGTCATTCTATCAGGCCCGTCTGCGTGACCTTCAGAGGGGGCTAATCTTCGGCAACCTGTAGATTATTGATTATGAGATAGATTTTTTTTCCTTGCCTTTGGTCTTCTTTTGCTGCCGTACATCTGAAGGGCAGGTGAAGTGCGTTGTGGGTTTGATCCGTCATCTCCGGAGGAAGAAGAGCAGGAGGAACAGGAGTTGCTCAGTCACTCGAGAGGGAACTGCTTGTGACACATTGCATGCTGGGAACTAAGTGTGGGTAGATGTGGCTTGCGGGCCTTTTCTGTCTCTTCACAGAAAAACCTTTTAGCACGTTTTTGCTCAGTGGTTATATTCAGAAGAGGAAAAAAATGATCCATGATTTAATTTAGAGAAATGCGATAACGCCAATGTATCTCTTCCTTTTTCTTTCCACTCTCATCCACATGCACGGATGAACACACACACACACACACACATATACACACCTTGGCACAGGGCATAAAGCACATTACATGCTTTGCCTGGAACACAGTGAATAACTAGCACAGCAAGGAGCAGCACCTGAAAGAAAAATGCATGTTTTCCTCACCCTATTTTCTCTTTTAAAGGAGAACTTCGGTGTAAAATGAAAATTGGCATGTTAAAACATCATACCGAGTTGGTATGTGTACTGAGGAGCAAAATTGATTTAGCCTGTTGCATTCGGAGTTTAACTATTTTTTATCATTTGTCCCAGAAGGCTAACAATGGAAGTGGTAGGTGCCATAGACGAAGCATGATGACTACGCTATTTTTAAACCATTAAAACAGCTCGAAGAAACTCCACACTCCATCGGTAGTACAACAAAGGCCCTGACATTAAAAACGAGGCACTGAGAACTTTGTAAGTGTACACAACATTTATTAATAAAACAGTTTTGACAAGCAGTACCTTGCTGTAGTTTCTCATCGCCGCCATGATGAAAGTCCAAACAAGTCAATTGTACCACCTCTCCTCCTATTCTTTCTGCTGGTTCGTGTTCGTCAATCGACTGGTGCGGACGTTCATCATGGCGGCGACGAGAAACTACAGCAAGGTACTGCTTGTCAAAACTGTTTTATTAATAAATGTTGTGTACACTTACAAAGTTCTCAGTGCCTCGTTTTTAATGTCAGGGCCTTTGTTGTACTACCGATGGAGTGTGGAGTTTCTTTGAGCTGTTTTAAAGGTTTAAAAATAGCGTAGTCATCATGCTTCGTCTATGGCACCTACCACTTCCATTGTTAGCCTTCTGGGACAAACGATAAAAAATAGTTAAACTCCGAATGCAACAGGCTAAATCAATTTTTCTCCTCAGTACACATACCAACTCGGTATGATGTTTTAACATGCCAATTTTCATTTTACACCGAAGTTCTCCTTTAACAAACAAATGTCCACTGATAGTTCCAGAGGCTAATGGTTCAATTCTGTTGCATCATCAGTTTTTTTCCTTCCCAAGGAGAGGGATCATGTTCCTAATGGGCCTATTTTGTCCTAGTATTTACAGCCTGCACAGTGCTTCACATATGGTCAGCATGTACTAAAGTAATGCATGTTTTATTAGACTTACAAAGTGAGGACTGTATATTTCCCCTGTAATCCACAAGCCCGACTCCCCCCTAACCCCCCGCCCCCTCTGACAAACACCACTGTCAAAGCCGTGGTGCGAAGGGAATAGGTAAACTGTCATGAAATTTTATGGCTTTATATACATATTTAGGAAAATTGGTGACCAGCTTGGGAGAGGATGGGGAGAACACGTGGCAGTTCATCACTAACCGCTATGGGAACGGCCAGGAGGCATCAGCGATGGCCTCGGTATTAATCATTATCCCTCCGAGTGGAGCCTCTTCACGGCCCCGATATATGACTCAGAGGAGAGAGATTAAATGTTTGGTGAGAACTTAACTGTTCGGGCTTTGAATTAATGTGCCTCCCAGCTGATCGATGTGACCTATGAATTCCTGCGTTGGTTTGGGTGGGGGTGGTGGTTGGTGAGGTGAAGGATGGGGTGGAGGGGGTGGGTGTGGGCTGGGTGATTTGCCTTTTTCCTCTAGCCTCCTCCACCCCCGCCACTCCCCACTCCCTTTGATCAAAGGCGTGCTGGGCTTTGCTGCTTAGCTTTGCTCAGCACGACTCGGGTAGCTCGCCTATTTGGCTCTGGTGGTGTCTCTTCAGCGCTTAAATGGGTTACATGGCCAGGCGCTGGAAGTTGTGTTTATGGGATTAAGCACATGCAAGTGTGCTGTAACTCTCTGTAGCTCGTCCATCTGCCACCCGGCTGTGCAAGTGATCATTATCTCCTGGGACACAAGGGTTTGCACAGTAAATACGAGTGAACTCAACTTCATGCCGATGTCCAATCCATGACTATCCACTGTGTATCAAATCATTATAATGGGCTTGTGGGCCTGGACATGAGAGAATAACATAAACAGAATCTTTACCGGCTATGTAAGCTAGCTAGGGTGGGGGAAGCATAATGAAAATCTGTATTTGCTAGTGTGCAGAGAAAGAAGAGGCATGTGTGTATAGCTTGATTATTCCAAGGACTTAAATGACTCTTCTTGGACAAGACACAGGAACCTGGTCCTCAGTGTGACGTAAAAATGCCACTTTGCTTAGTCATACTCATCATGACAGACTCATGCTGACATGCAGTACTCATCCTCTCCCCAGCCTCGTGCGTAGCCCTGCTTTGGATTTTAGGGGCCTGGATCGGGCCCAGCCGGGCCGGACGAGGGCCAGATTGTTGCCAGGAGCGCTGTCCTTGAGTCAGCCAGCCATCTGGGTGGCATCGTGTTTCTTCCTGCATTCCCAAGACAGTGCATCTGTATGATTTGGCTGGCCGTGGACAATAACAGACGTTGATGGAGGCAAAACAATCAGCTGTTCCGGGTTCGCCCTGCGGCCCTTTCCCGCTAATGGGCCCGTTGAGAAATGACCTCCGCTCCACAGGCTCAGTGCAGGCTGTCAGTGCGGTAGTGACTGGCCTGACTGCGCATGGTGGCATGGCATTTTGGGGGGGGGGGGGGGGCGTTGGTCCTGGGTGATGGGTGATGACTGGGGTGGAGAGAGAGAAAGAGAGACAGAGAGAGAGGGAGGGAGGGAGAAAGAGAGCGCTGTGGGAGAGCAAGGCAGTTTGTGTATGAAATGAGTGTGAGACAGAAGGGTAGAAGGGGAAGCTCAAAGCAGGCGTCACTCCACAAAAAAAAACTTACACACACGTAGTACCTACCTAAATTTATGGTATTCATACTGAGGAAGAAAAGAAAAAAAGAACCTTAATATAACTTTGTGTTAAATTAAAACATTATTACTGAAATAGGTTGAAGCTCATAATAACATAATCACCTCACCCAAAGCGGCAATAGCCATGGAAAACATTTCGCTCACAACTACCAGTGTTCTCCCTTGTAAGAATGCAGTGTTGTAGGAATATGAAGTCCAATCATCTTTGTCCCCTGAGCAGCTGTCCTTCAGGCTTCAAAGTGGATGCGAAGTTGGCAGTCATGTCTCCCGCGAAATGAAAACGAAATCAAAAGCGCTAGTTTAAGTAAGAGTGAATATGATATTCACTCAGAAGTGCCTATGGTGTTATTGGCTTATTAGGTACAGTTCTGATGTGCCTCCCATTGTTGTTTTGCTCTCTGTCCTAGGGAAAGTGAAATAATGAGACAGATAATGACTAGGAGGGCTACACACACAAAAACACTCCACAGACCAGGCCTGGATCTAGACTGCACAAATAGGGGGGACATTTCAAAAGTTGGGGGGGGGGGGTATGACTGGCATGACATGAACACCCAATTTAGGGTTATAAAATATTATATTATTTTCTATAATAATATAAAATGTAAATATTCATGCAGAAAATGGGCAGAGTTTAGTAGAGATGTATCAAAGGTATGGTAGGATACTGCAATATGCTACTAACCAATTATTATTATGCCTAGCTTTCTATGTGATGCCAGTAAAATTACAAATAAAACATAACCTTAAGGCCTCATTCACACCGCCTTCAGCGTATTCAGCGTGTAGCCATGTTCAGCGCGTGTGCGTATTCTGAGCGTATGACCATTCACACCGGACATGTCAGCGTATTCAGCGCGGGAGCGGGAAGCCCCGTCTTTACATGCACTTGGCCAATGTCTTTAGGTGCACATAGCCATGTTTCCCTATCTCTCACTTTAGTAAACACAATATGTGTTTATCTGGTTTTATTTCCTTACTTTAAACGTTGTTTAGAAAGCAGCACTGCACCTATAGTGCAACTTGATACTTTGATAAGGCCAGTGGAATATTTGACATCGTTCTAAATCATGTAGGCTGATCATTGTCAAAGCCTTTATTCACTCCCGGTACAAGAAAAGCGAACGCGTTTTAACCCCTTCAATAAAGTTATGATAAACTCTACCTCTTTGCCAACAGTCACTTTGTCTACATCGGGTAAATAAATTATTAAATGTAGTGACTTATGGACCTCAGTTTTGCCTAGTGGCTTGTTGACTAGATTTATCAAACCAAGTAGGAAACACTGAATGACAAGAACGAGGTTACTATTTTTTTATAGCTCGAGTGGTCGACAGAAGACCAATTGAGGCTCTTCTTGCATTAAGAATACTCCGACGAAGAAATCTAAAGTGATATCTTGCTTCTTCCTATTAAGAACATAAAAGCTCCACCACTATTACCTACAACATGTTTGACTGGACAGCGTGACAACTTCAAAGGTATTTCAGTTTGTGTGTTTATGTAGGATAGTTAATGCCTTTGTAGTGCAGATCTGGGGTGCGTTTCCCAAAAGCGTCGTTGCTAACTTCCTTAGCAACTTCGTAGGTTTGAACGATGGTCTTACCACACTGCTGTTTCCCAACACCATCGTCCAGACTTAGCAACCAACGATGTTTACAACTACAGTAGTCCGATGGATCGTTCAACGACGCAAGTGTTTCCCAACAACAAAGTCTGGACGAACCATCGGAAGTTCCATCGTGAAGCTGTGCAGTTGGAACGATTAGCATTGACCTGTCGTGAGACCGTCGTGTTTGTTCACGTGACGTCTTGCTCGTCACCTTTGGCCTTTTTGTGGCGAATTAGGCGGCTGTCTGTGCGTTACTGCCACCATCTGCATAAATGATGTTACTCCCAATTCACTTAATTTTCGGTATTGCATTGCCAGATCATGTAAAAAGAATGTAGAAAACACACCCGATAACACACAAAAAGCTGTTGCAAAATGTGGTTGGATAAAAGTTAATGTACGTCAGTGATGTTAATGAGCACTTTTGTAATATTGTGATGTATGTGCACTGATTACTGACCCACAAGCACGGTTATTCCATTGCCCCGTAGATCATTTTCACCTGTTACAAATTGATTACTCTTCGACAGGATTCGAACCCATATCTCACCGAAAAAGACAACACTTCCTTTGACAGACCAATGAGCTAACCACTCATCCACCTCACCACTTACTTACATGTGTAGCGCCCCCTACTGTAGACTACGCCACCCCTTGACTTCACACATCCAGAGCAAGAGGAACTCTGCCACACAAGCAAACCACCAGACACAGGGTTTTAGAAAAAATATAAAAATACAAAGTTTATTAATTGCACATTAAAAATACTCCCCAGAAGTGCTGCACAGGTTAAGAACAGTACGAGAAGAAAACAACAAACATAAGGGGCACCATAAACCCCCCCGTACTACCCGGCCGAGCTACCAGCCTATTTAGCAAAGTAGTGATTGCACCAAGGTCCAGCCCCCGTATACACACGTGGAGGGGACACACACCCCTAAGGCAGAACAGAAATAGTTCAAAATATTCAAGCACTGCAACCCTTTTTACCACAGGAAAGGGGGAACAAAACCCCGACCACACCACACAGTCAAACAGCTATTCATCTAAGCACGCTTAATAGATTGGACTCACACTGCAACATTTAAGTGACTGGTAACCAGCGGGAGCCGCGCACCCTGCACAGGCAAACACTAATAGCCAATGAGGCTGGGCAGGGCCAGACGCTAAAGGAGATATGGTATAGGGCAGGGGAGACAAGCACATAAAGTAACAAACAAAACAAATAAGAAAATAACCCCCCCTCAGCCTAAGGCCACTGTACAAATCAGTTAAACAGCCCTCTGGCCACTAGGACAGAGGAGGGAAGACAAAATCAAACCCCACTAAGGGCTGTGACAACAAGGAAAGATGGCGGCAGCAGTATCACCAAGCACGCACACACTTCACACTCTCATTGGGTAATTACAGTAATAGAGAACAGCAGCTGAGCACGACAGCATAGGGATCTACACACAAAATTAAATAAAAACATACAAAAAAACAGGCATTAGCAGCTATACACAGTCATTGCATATCATCAAGTGTTTGTAAACAGTTTTTCTCTTAAGCACACATTTAAAATACAGAGCCAGACCACGTGGAGCTTCACAACACTAGTTAATTAATATCCCATCACCCCAACTACTTGTTAAATGAAGAGTGAGAAAAGGGACCCAAAGCACAGTACTACTTCTCACGTAATGTGCAACATACCTGACGCTATATCACAGTGCTCGCGCACACAGAGGCTGGAAGGGCCCCGCACACAATCCACTACTCAGGCCGCCACTGATTAAGCAGAAAGAGGGCGAGAGAGAGAGAGAGAGAGAAAGAGAGAGCGAGCGCGAGGGAGAGAGGGAGAGCGCGAGAGAGAGAGACATTACCCCACTGAACACGCACCCACACACCAACAAAAGTATTGCGGCAACCAAAACGGTAGCATACCTTGTTACACTCAACGCAAACACACAGGCAGTCGTGCCTCCGTCGACAGTCACATTACCCAGGCAAACGCTGACTGAGCAGAGAGATAACAAATATTACACTAGGAAAGCAGTGTACGGCTAACGGATGTAAACTGTGGTGCACAACACCAACATACCTGGATAAACACGGCCAAACTTCCAGTGCGAGGCAATGAATAATGCTGCAAGCGTGGGGAAAGAGTTTCCCGGCGACTTCTCCCTAGCCTGCCCAAACAGCATACATTTAGTGCTCAGTAATAGGCCAAACACCGGCCATGCCAAATAAAGAGCAAAAAAAGACTGCAGGCATACCTTTTTTGGAGAAACGCCACCCAAACGCTGCCAGCCACACCGCTCAAAGCTAGCACCAAAGGAAAGCTACCTGCCGAGGACCCCAAGGTGTCTATACAGATGCCAGTGCCAATTAATGGACCAATCAGGAGACAGCGCATACAAGACCAAGACAGCACATACACAGGAGGGGAAAAAAAGTAGAGGAGAACTTAAGACAGGGCTCCTACTCCTACATGCTACACATGGAGGGAGTGGTTATATTTATAGCTGTTGCTCCATGCAGTATAAATTAAATACACAGACATATGATACAAACTGACAGTCAGTTGTTACTTTTAATGAGTAGGGCACATAGTTGTGTTTACGGAGATATCCCAGAGTTTCTACAGCTGTCATACCGGCTTAAATGAAATGAGACTACGTTTATGTCCTTATGTAGCCTAGATCAATCATTTCTGTCGTTATCCGCAACGAATGCACCCGAATACTCTCCGAGCACTTCCGAAACATCTGGGTACTTTGCAGTTTGAACCACCTAAGTCCAAACTAACAACAGTTCAGACTTCCATCGTACTTTGGTGGTTGGACATTTTCGGGAAACAGTCGGTTGTGGGGTGCTGAGTAGTTTGAACCTACGTTGTACAACGGTGGTTTAATGCTAACCTCCGTCGTTGTTTGGGAAACGCACCCCAGATATGATAACCCCAATATTGATAGCTTTCCAGCGTTTGTTTCATGCAGTTGTAAGCGAGTGGTAATATTTTGCAGACAGTCGCTAGGTTTTTTAAGGTATTCCCTGTGTCAACACATGCATTGATAGCACAGTTGACATGAATTGTACATCGGTGCCTAAAGCTTTCAATGGGATTTTGGCTGAATACGCGCAGAAAAATAGACTCGGTTTCTATTCTCTAGCTGCAGTCTGTATTCTGAGCGTACTCTACGCTTAGAATACGCTCAGAACACGGCGCTGAATAAGCAGAGAGTTTGGTGTGAATGAGCCCTTAGGGCCCATTCACACCAAACTCTCTGCGTATTCAGCGCGTAGGCGTATTCTGAGCGTATTCTGTCCGTATTCATTTAGAATGCACGTTGGCAGATGAGACCATTCCCACCGCAACCGTGTTCTGAGTGTATTCTGAGCGTGTTCTGTCACCATAGAAACATATTGTACGGACAGAATACGGCCACGCGCTGAATACGAAGAGTGTTTGGTGTGAATGAGCCCTAAGGGCCCATTTCCACCGCACTCTCTGCGTGTTCAGCGCATGGCCGTATTCTGTCCGTATTCGTTTAGAATGCACGTTAACAGATTAGACCATTTCCACCGCAAGCGTGTTCTGAGCGTATTCTGTCCCTATACAAACCCATTGTATACGCCCACGCGCTAAACACGGCTACGCGCTGAACAAGGCGGTGGAAATGAGCCCTAAGGGTCAATGCATTGGCACATGAATATAGACCGGGCCTAAAGTTACATTTTCAACTCATGTTTGGTAAAAGCATAGACAGAAATATTCAACCAGAATATATGCACATTGTGAACACAGATATATTTGAAACTTGTCTCTGCTTTCCTCAGAAGTGGTTAGTTATGCATCAGACCAAATGCTAAATACTGGTTGGCCTAGTTTGTTGAGTACTTTGGTTTATACCACTCACTGCTGCTCAGTGTCGCCATGGAATGTCCTCTAACAGGTTATTTGTATAAATTCGTAAAAATGATCAACTTTCTGTTTTTTATGGATGTGTAAAAATGAACAACTCTGGCCATTTGTATAGATTTGTAAAAATCAAGATTTTAAGACTTTTATTGTCATTGAACAAATTAGATAAAACAAGACAAACACTCAGTGCAGACATTGACGCTACAATGCTACAATAACAACGAGCATACACGTGACATACATTAACACAGTAACGACATGATGCACATAATGTCCAACAAGACAAGAGAAGAGATTACCTTCCGGATCAATAAAGTAACTCTACTCTACTCTAAGAGAAGACTGCGGTGCCTGGAACATAGATCCCTCCTCCGTTGTATTGCTCTGAAAACCCAATATTGGGAGGCATATTTAAACAGTAGGTGATCATCTGAGGAGGGTCTGCTGATAGCTATGCTAATGGGGCAGGACAATAGAATGTCAAGCCACACATTTGATTGCCGCTGTCCTAAACACGCCTAGTGATTGGTGGCTCCCCCTGAAAGAGGTCGTAATTGGGGAGGGGGCAGAAGAACATTCTGAGGGGGCATTGCACCCCCAACCCCCCCCGTAGATCCCCCAGACACACCCAAATACACACCCAGAAACAAACCGCACATGTACACACACGCATACACACACAAATGGAAATTCATACGTGATTCATACGTGGCACACACTCAGTCATCTGGGAGGGTAGAGTCTATTCTCTTCACTCTGCCGGCTACTGTAGTCTCCCCAATTTGGGACATCTTATGCCTTTTTTTCTGCTCTTATTTTTTCTGTTCTTTTTTTGTCTCATTTGTGAGCTGAGGTTAATTATACACTGGCCTAGATTTATTTCCAGTCTTCTTTCAGAATAATAGGATGTGCAGCACTTAATTCTTTTCAATCTGTTTTGCATTGGAAAGGGGATCAAAGGTTGCCAATCTCAGCCCTGACTTAGACATGATGCCAGCCTGCATCCATACTCAAGCAGCACCATGTGCTTTCGGTAGGCCACAGCAGTTAACTTTGAAAAGGGAAGCAGTCTTGTATGTAGTTTCTACTGATGATAGAAAAAAAGCTGAGTAAACAACAGATATCTTTAACATTAGCAATCATCAAAAGGCAAGTAAGTGCTACTTTGACACTTCAAGAGATACTATGCAACTTTTTCCTCAACGGAGCTTACCCTAATGTCTTCAAGTAAATTACACTCTCTTAAAAATGGACTTTTTCCCTTACCCTCACCTTGTGCATGTGTTTTCAACTCAACTGATCAGAGTAACCGACAAATACGAAAGTAGTCATGTCCACTGAGGAATTCCTTTAGTTAATTCCCTTTATTTAATGTGATCCTGCTTCTCGTGATATTCAAGACTTTGTGAGTCTGAGGGTGCCGAGGGTGTGGTATTCTGTCAACAGACAGTGGTGCTGTTCGAGAAAGTCTTCATTCGCCTGGTAATGACTTATTTCAACATCTACCGACTTATGAAGATGATTAATTAACTCTAAGAAGTGGCATAGTGCTGCTTTAAAAAGGTCCTTGCATTTACTGTAACCTCCACTACTGCACATCACTGGTCTTTACAGTGGAGCAGCTGCATGGGTACAAGTTAGAGTTAAATGGTTGTCTATGGCCACTGGCCAGCAGAAGAAGCTTGTTTCACGGTGCTACGTGTAAAGGGCCCTTCACACCTAGAATGATAACTATAAAGATAATTATAACTACAACGATATGGACGTCCACACTAAAGAAAGACTTTTTAATGGCAACATTCTAGTCGTGAACATGACGTTCTGTGAATTCTTAGGAATTCTGATCGGCTGACAGTGCTTTTATAGTTCATGAAATTGCTCTAAAAGTGATCCCAACGATATCGTTCAACCTGTCATTGTCATTATAGTTGATATGTGAATGGCACCATTCACTAAAGTTTTTTTTTTTTTTTTTACAGAGTTGTAGTTCACATTATCTTTATAGTTATCGTTCTATGTGATTGTGTGAACGACCCTCTTGGTCTTCTCTTTAACTAGCTGCCCAGGGACGCAAAACAGATTTCTGTATAAACTGACTATAAGGGTGTTATCATATGGTAGAGTAGGAGAGAGAGGAACAGGAAAGGAGAGGGTAGACTAAGATTGTAGTTGAGAGCAAAGAAACAGTTTCCCTGGGTAGCGGATCACAGGAAGCCGATCCGTCACAGTGTGGAGCGCTGGTCAGAGACACAGGGGCTCTTTGGAGTTCGACCTCTCCAACCCACAGCACTGATCGGTGATCAGGGGGCTGAAGGCTTAGGTGTGTGCATGTGTGTGTGTGTGTGTATGTGTGTGTGTGTGTGTGTGTGTGTGTGTGTGTGTGTGTGTGGAGGTAGTCTCTGTCTGGAGAGGGTTGGTAGTCAAGGAGGGTGTCAGACACAGCCTCAGGGCCAACTTGTGAGGAATCAAACCCAGAGGGTGCCGGGGCATGAATAAACCCTTAGAATTACACAGGATGGCCTGGAGGGCAGAGCAGGCTGAGGTGGAAGGTTACTGATGTGGTGGTGCTGGTGCTGGTAATGGTAAAAATTTGGGGTGGGGGTGGGTGTTATTCTCCACTTGTGTAAAAGTAAGATGGAAAAGAGAAAGAGATGGAGAGAAAAGGGATGTAAGAGAGGAGTAAGGTAAAGAAGGAGTGTGTGTGTGTGTGTGTGTGTGTGTGTGTGTGTGTGTGTTTGTTTGTTTGTTTGTGTGTGTGTAACACTGCTTCAGGCGTGGGCTACATGGTGTAGGTTTGTTGTCCACCTGTGTAGAAGTAAGAAGGAGAAAAGAAAGAAATTAAGAAAATGGATGAAAGGATAGAAACAAGGAAAAGGAGGAAGGCAAAGAATGAGTGTGCGTGTGTGTGTGCGTAACGCTGAATATCTTGCACATGGGACTGGAATACAGCTTTGGCTAAAGGCCAGGAGCACACCTTCCTCTGTAGGCACAGGCTTTATGAAGCAAGTGAAGTGCCCTGTTTCTGCTATAGAGCATGTGGCACGGGTCACCAAGACCCGTTGGATATACTTACCAGTTTTAGCATGTCTCTCATGCCTTGCGGAACCCAGAGCAGAAAGGACCAAAATTGGTTAAAAGAGGAACTTAAATAAAGGTTAAAAAAGGACAAAGAACAATCAAGAGACAGCAGAAGATTCGAGACAGAAGCCAGTATTAACAAGATTCTTATGTCTAGAGGAAACCCACAGCAGGAAGGACCAAATATGGTTTGATGAACTTCAGTAAAGGGTAATATTAGTGCAAAAGAGTCATAAAATAGCAGCCAGTTTAAACAAGTTTTTTATGCCAAGCGGAACTCAGAGCAGGAAGTGAATAATATTGTGACTACATATGTGTGGTCAAAATGATATAAAAGCACGCTGAATAAAGTATTTGTTGGCTTACACCCATCTCAACACACTGAGAGAGAAACAAGCTCTGTTTAGATGTATTTTTCTTTTCTTTAATTTGTATACTGAAGATACCGGTAATTCTGTATACTGTTTGGAGTCTCATCTCCATTTTATTTTAAATCTTAAAATAAAAAAGTAATTGGCAACTTCATCTTTGAAGAACTGATTCCTACCTTGTGCTGAGGGCAACTACGAGATAAGGTAAGGTCCCAGGCCTGTTATCTGCCTCCAGATTTACCCTGCAGGATTTGTATTTCTGTAAGTAATTCGAGGTTCAATGCATGGGGCGGTAGAGTTCTATAGAGGTAAAATAAAATTTATTTTACCTCTATAGCACTCTACCGCCCCATCACTTTTGTATTTAATAGAAAAGCAGTACGAGTTCGGAATAGTCAAAAAAGTGGTAAACATTAGAAAGGAGATAGTGAAGTTTTAGAGTCCTATCTGGGGGCGTTAACTTTTCCCAGTCAACAATAAACATAGGCTACTTCCACAGAGGAGATAGCTGAGTGAAACGGGATAGTAGCAAAAATCAACTAGTCTGTATCCTAGATAGGCAGGAGCCCTCTCTCCTTAGTTTTCTTCTAGTAAAAGAACTGGGATCGTAGTTGGGCCAGGAGCTGAACGTCTTTGGTAACAAGCAGCGGGGTAAAAATAAATAAATAAATAAATACTCTCGTTCACCACTAGTCATTCCAGCTCCCTCGTTTCTCAGAGCAAGTCATGAGTTGGAGTTTAAAAAAATAGGAGGCAAAGGTTTTTCTCTCCATCAGGTGCTATTAATATGCACACAGTAGTTCGCTGTGTGATGCAAATGAGATATTTTAGAATTGCAATAGCATCTTATCATCTTTCATAATTTATAACATATCGAAGTACTTCCCCTTGCTTTTAATATTTTAGCTAATGTCTGCTTTGCCTGCTAATGCTGGAGCAGCCCCATAAAAAACGCCACAATTACGGTGGAGCAAAATCCATTGCTCAGGGGGTCCTAACAGAAATGAAGACAAGCTCAAAATGTGCCAGAAACAACAGCGAACAGCGGAGTAACAAAACAAATCGATTATGGATCCGATGTACTCCCATAGAGGCAAAGCATGCACAGATTGAGGAAGGGTGCTATTCAGCCTGATTGTCCATTAGGTCCTGCATTAATCCCTAAATGTGAAATCGATACGGGGAGTCAAATGAGATCTGCGCCTTTGCAAGGTAGTGGAAACCAGGCCCCTGCAGTTATGGATGCAGTGGGTGGGAGAGGGTGGGGGAGAGAGACATATGCAGCAGGAATGACTGAGCGGGCATTTTTTTTCCTTTCAGAGGCCTCCATGGTTGTGCTTAGTGCTAGGTGCACTGCCTTTGGATATTCAAAACAACAGCAGCAAGGGACTGTTCACACTGTAAGGCTTTTTCCACCTCCAAAACGCAAGAAGTACGCTAGTATTTCAAAACCCAGCCACGTAACAAGTGCTTGCTGGAGATGTCAAGGTTTGTTTACTGTTGCTAAGTTACATACAGTACTCCATTTTTTTACCGTTGATATTTGAAACTCAGCTGTCTGCAAATCACTGTAGCTATGCAACGACCCATTGAATAAAAAAAAAAAGTGTTCTAAAAATTGAACAGATTTTACCTTGGAGTGGCTCTCTGTTTTTTTAGAAGCCTCACTGTTTTTTGAGCGAGGTTCATGTAGAAAAAGCAGCAAGGCACGGCACAATGGTCAAACCGCTTGGCAGCTGCATCGTTCCATAGGAAAGCAATTGAATTCGAGCACTTGCCAGAGAGACAGTGCGAAAGGCCCCTAACTGTGGCAAAGAAGAATGTCCTTCAAAGGTGTTGTGTTTCCCTGGTAATGATTTATTTATTGCAAGAGTCATCTTTGCAGAATCCTTTACATGTGCTTACATGTCAATGATAGATAAGTCTAGGATGACATATTTCTTCAGCATGTCGGTGTTAAAATCTCAAATGTGTTGATTCAGGCCACAAAGGTATCCCACGTAAGGCTCCTCATACATGTATTTACATAAGGTAGCTTACACATGCACTACCGTTTTGGTTGCATGTTTTTTGCCTGCTTGTAGTTTGTCTTTTAGCAGCTTACTTTGGCTTGTGAGGCAGTGCTGTTTTAATAGAATGTTGTGCTGAATATTCGAGAGACTTATATTTCTGTAATAAATCTTCAGTATGGGTGTTAAAAGAAAATGATTAGGCATGATATTGATCAGCAAAGAAAGCTTAGATATTGGATAAGGTCATCTTGGCATTCACCCAGAATACATACACAGTTGGCCTATATTCACAGCCTTACTACAAAAGTCTTCATTAAAATATCAAATATGTTGATATAGTATGCATAAAAAATGGCCACCTGATGTTTGGAGCAAGCTACCAGCCAAGTTCCTTAAAAAACTGTATGCAAGTATACCTAGAAGAATTGATGCTCTGTTGAAGGCAGAGGGTGGTCACACCAAATATTAATTTGATTTAGGTTTCTCTTTTGTTTATTAACTGCATTTTGTTGATTGATGAACATAAATGATTAACACTTCCATTTTTGAAGGCATTCCTAGTTGACAGCATTTTTTTCACAAATTTGCCTAAAACGTTTGCACATTACTGTAGGTCAGAGAACACTATTATGTGAGAGTTATTGTGCCTGAGAGGAAGTTCCCTCTATCTGTTTACACATATGTAGACCATCATGATTAAGTGGCTGACTCTTTACATGTTCCCTACACATTTCCAGCTGAAGTGGCCATATTTAACACAGGGTTTTGGATCTCTGTTTTTTTTTTTTTTGTAAAACACAAGCACATAAATTGTGCTATTTGTTTGATGCATGGCATCATGACGATCTGACCAGCATGTGGTCCTGGTTTCTGTCACTCGGACTCTGTCTATGCTGTATACATTTGAGATATCTCCACTCTCTGGCTGCACCATCTGCTGTGTTTCTCCTTCTCTCTCTCTCTCTCTCTCTCTCTCTCTCTCTCTCTCTCTCTCTCTCTCTCTCATTTTTCCACCTCTATCTGCATCTCTGTCATTGTGATGCAGCTGGTGCTTGGCGAATAGTGGTGGCTGTGCGTTTGTGCGGAAAAAAAGCTTTTTCTGTCTACTCCTCCCTCAGTTTTTCTCTTTCACTCTCTCTCTCTCTCTCTCTCTCACACACACACACTACACTCTCTATCTCTTTCTCAGCCCTATTCTCCTCCCCTATCTCTGTCTCTCTGCGAGCACAAGCAGACAGATGGCTTAGGCTCTGGCTCTGCTGGGTCTCGTAGGGTTAAGCCCTAAAGTTATCCAGCGCTCCTGCCACAAAGCACATGACCACCGTCTCCACAAACGCACATCCCCGGGACAAGAGGATTTAAGGATAGAGGTCTGAAAAAAACATAAACAAACAAATGTATGGAGGAAGAGAGATGCAAACATGTTTTCTGTCTGTGTCTCACAAATACGAGCTGCTCTTGTTTTCTACGTATCATTTTTCTTTGTCCGTTTATGTGTGACCTTGTCTCACCAGCAAGCAAAGATAACCCTCTACATGAATCAACACTCTAAAAGCAGGCTAGTGTGTATGACATGTTTTTGTGTGTGTGTGTGTGTGTGTGGTGGGGGCAGGTGTTTGTGTGTATGTATGAGTGTGTGCGAATACTTATCGAAACAGATTTTCTTCAGCTTACTCCATGATACTAAAAACAGGGAGAAAAACAGACAATGAGAAATTAATGGCCACTCTTAATTGCCTTCAAATCGCAGGCACCCTTCATTAAAAATGTTTCTTTTCTAAGTGCCTATTTGCTCTTGAATAATTTATGCCTAAGTAAGTGTGTCTCCTGCCTCATCCAGTGCTGTTCTCAGGCAAAGTTATCGATCAGAGTGCCTGCATGACTAGCAATAGATGTGGCTTTGTTTGGGTGCAACAGCATGTGTTTGTGTGTGTGTGTGTGTGTGTGTGTGTGTGTGTGAGAGAGAGAGAGAGAGAGAGACAGCTAATGTGTGTGTGTGTGTGTATTGTGTCACAGGTTCATGCGTGTGGAGAAATGTCCTACCGTGTCTGATTCTGTATTCATAAGACATCTAAACAAACAACACACACACACACACACACACACACACACACACACACACACACACACACACACACACACACACACACACACACACACACTCACACACACACACACACACACACACACACACACACACACACACTCACACACACACACACACACACACACAGTCACACCAGGAGGCAGTCCTGCATGCTTGCATGTGGGAAGTGTCAGCCTATGCTGAGGTGGAAGAAGAAAGGGAGAAATGAAAGTGTGAAGGCATGTTTTTTCTCACTGGTCGTTTCCCTCAGGATGAAGGAACGGATCGCATCGATCCCCAAGTCACTTATGTTCACGTCCAGCGGAGCCTGATGAATGTCAGAGGCCATCAAATGTCACTGAAATACCCTTTTTTTCCCTCGCTGCCAAAGTCTGGTCACAGAAAAAAAATGTCGTCTTTCGAAGTTGCCTTTGATGATATATGCTGGCTTTGATGCCCATCAACATCTGGCCTTCAGTTTCTTGTGTGGGCTCTGTCCCCTCTTTCGAGGTTTGGTTGGCCGTGTAAAAAAATAGCGTGATAAATTTGCCACAAGCAAATAGCGACTTGATTCTGCACTCTGCTGCAAGACATCTGATTCATTTGTGTCTGAAACAACAACACATAAAAATAGCAACAACAGACAGCAACGCTGGTGAACCAAGTGACATTTTAGAGTCACACAATCGTGATACGATGGACATTATGCATATTCAATTCTTCAAATATACCCATGCTGGCCAGTCCATTTTTTTTCTCTGTGTAAGTAAGAAATCCAAAAATAGATATCCGTATGTGGACAAATCCATGTGATCCATAATGCTTTCATTCTGTTGATTTTTTTCCTGCATGGTGTTTGGTTATTAGTAATGGTCAGATCAGATATACAGTAGGATGTCTTATTTGTGTGTGTGTGTGTGTGTGTGTGTGTGTGTGTGTGTGTGTGTGTGCGTGCGTGTGTGTGTGTAAATATAAACCGTATTTGTGTTTGCGGAGGTGGTGCCGGCAGTGAGGTTAGAGAGGGTGGGTGTTCCAGAAAAAAACAAAAAATCTATTTTCTAGTTCCACAACATGTATTCACTGAATCCATGAAATTTCTTTTGGCCGAATGAAGCGGGTAAAATCCATGCATTAAGTAATTACCTCTGCTGGGCACGCACAAGCTCGGCTACAGCTTTCGCGTCTTATATGAAAGCCAATGAGCCAAGCGGAAGCTATTGATCTCTGTCTGCTCCTGCTCGGCCCCCACCCCCCTCCACACACACACACGCACACACACACAGACACACAGACACAGGCACACACACCACACACACACCAAACACACACAAGTGTATGGGGGATCTGGACCCGCTCCGAGTCTGCTGCATGTTGCTCCAGCTCAGCTGCATATTCGCATGATCAGACTCTGCTGCTGGATAGAAGCCCACAGTCATAAAAACACACAGACACACATACACACTCACATGTTTTCAATACTTGAAAATGTCATTTATACACCTCTTTAAGAAGCAAAACAGTGTTTAATATTATATAATAATAATAATCTTTACTTGTATAGCACAATTCATGCAAGATGCAGCTGAAAGTGCTTCAACAGTTTGGTAAAAAAAAAAAAAAAAACACAAGACAACATCTCTTGCAGTCCAGTGGCGCCGGAACGAGAAAGTCCATTGGGGTTCTGTCGAGTTGCTAGTGCGCTGCCGAGTTGCTAGGGTTTACTTACCCTTAATGATTGCTAAAATTATGCACTGTTTTTTAACCACTGCTCAACCACTGCTCATATCATACTTAGCCTACCTTTCTTTTTACCACTTCACCACTGATTACAACACAAATCTGACTGCAAAAAGCACAGAAAAGGTTTTCACATCACGATTTCCACCTCAAACCCAGTTCAAATAATCATGGAACTATGAATCGTGAAACGGGGACAAAAAAAAACACAAGCAAAAAATCAACAAACAACCAAAAAAACAAAAAAGATTAGAAGTCCACTGAACAATAGATCCATCAGGATGTAAAAGTCCATGGACAATGATGACCGGAAAAGCTTGATCCTGACTGATAGAGCACACCAATCCAGAGAGGGATCTGTGCGGCATGAGTGCAGGAGGATCTGGGATGTCAGTCAGGCGGGCAGGTGTGTGTGTGCTTGTGCGCTCATGGCAAAATGTCTTCTGCAATCCTGTCACAAACATGTGTTGCTTGTCACCTCCTTCTGGTCTGCTTCCTTGTGGATGAGGAAAACAGAAGGATGCGTGTAGACGTCACATGTCCGCTGTCGTGGTGTGAGAGAGTTCAGTGGCTTGGCCTGCTCAACACATTTATATGTACTGACA
>CM050205.1:29440000-29495000 GCA_027475355.1 Coilia nasus | reverse complement strand
GCGCGTGCACACACACACACATACACACATGCATACACTCACACACACGCACGCTTATGCACACTCATACACACACACACACAGACACACACACACACACACACATACATACACTCACACACACGCACGGTTATGCACACTCATACACACACACATGTGCGCACGCGCACACACACACACACAGACACACACACACACACACAGACACACACACACAGTGTTGTTCTCTTTGTCCTTGTGAGCTCTAGGCTGGTCATATGAGGATGGTATACCCAAGCCCATCCCCCGTCTACCCTTCAATTTATTTATGGCTACTGGGCTCCTTACTGTCCTGGAAGTAGCTATTCCACTGGGCATATATCCTCATCTTCCTGTTTGAGCGTGTCGTTATGTGTGTGTGTGTGTGTGTGTGTGTGTGTGTGTGTGTGTGTGTGTGTATCTGTATGTGTGTGTCTGTGTGCGTGCATGTAGCATGTAGTGTATCTGTATGTGTGTGTCTGTGTGTGTGTGTGTGTGTGTGTGTATCTGTATGTGTGTGTCTGCGTGCGTGCGTGCGTGCGTGTAGCATGTAGTGTATCTGTGTGCACTTACTTGTGCATGTGTCTGTATGTACAGGTGTATGTGAGTGTGTCTATTTGTCAGTGACTCTATGTGCAGAGTGTGTATCTATGCAATTGTCTGTGTGCATGCATGCGTGTGGGTGTGTGTGTGTGTGTGTGTGTGTGTGCGTGTGCACATGTGTGTGCCTGTGTGCGTGTGTATGTCAGCCTCTCTGACTGTCTGCCTGAACCTCTGTAGTGTGTGTCTGTGCGTGCGCGCACGTGTATGTATGTGTGTGTGCGTGCGTGTGTGTGCATGTGTGTGCGTGTGCGTTCATATGCACATGTGTGTTTTGACACATCTTAAACATTTATGATAATATTTTGAGGGGTGCCAGGGCAGCTCCTTTTCTAGTGTCTGAAAAAATGCACTGGCGCTCCCAACTGCATGTAAAACTTGATTGGCGTAAATTATGGAGGAAGGCCCTGTGCATAATTCAGCGGCGAAACGCATTTCCCGTGCGCATTGCCTCCCGCTGCCCTTCTTCCACACTTGCCATCACCCGCCCCCTGGCACACCAGCAGCCAGCTCATCCTCTTCCTCCAGGGGTCAGCCGGTTCCTGGTCATGGCAACTGATCTGTAGAGAGAGAATGTTCTAGATTGAATATTAAAGCATTATGACATTAGCCTGCTTCGGAATGAATAGGACGACCTGGGAATTGCTTTGACAGGGAGTGTATGATTTTCTGACCTCCATTGACACAGTGATGTAAACAATATAATAATGATGTGAGGAATACTGGACACAGAGATTTTCTGGTATGCAAATCCATTGCTAGGGCAAGGACATGTAGAAGACAATCCATTTTTTTACTGTTCTGATATTCTCATTAGAAAAGAGTATATGCTATGATGGGATACATGAATCGTATACACTGAATGAATATTTGTGGCAATCAATATGATATCAGCAAAGCTATAGTTGAGGGTATACATCGGTTTATGGGTTTGACCTCTATGTGACCGGCTGAGATTGGTATTCTCATGCGGAACTGTTACCCTCAGAGGAATGAGATGGGGAGAGGGAGAAAGGGAATGAAAGCGAGAGAGAGAGAGCGCTCTCCTAATGTGTATTTGGGTTAAGGGTTTTGCTCAAGGGCGATGCAGTTTTCTCATTTGTAGGGGATGACATAGTTTTGCACCTTATGGGCGTGAGCTTGAGCATTAAAACTGTCCAGACAATGATCACTGAAACCCCAGCATGCCTGCAGCTGTCATAGAACAGTGGATCACTGTGTGTGTGTGTGTGTGTGTGTGTGTGTGTGTGTGTGTGTGTGTGTGTGTGTGTGTGTGTGTGTGTGCGTGTGTCTGAGAGAGAGAGAGAGAGAGAGAGAGAGAGAGAGAGAGAGAGAGAGAAAGAAAGAAAGAAGAGGACAGAAGAAGAAAGCCAGAATAAGAGATACCCTGGGCACGAATACATTTGTATTTGGGTGTCTTGAATTTTTCATCATGCCATCGTTAATAATCCATCCACAATCAAGTGGTGTTGATACAACAGTTTACATGAATTAACTACAAGCCTTTCACCTTTGTATCTCATACAGTATGTGTGTTGGTGACACAGCTTTTAATTACCAACACTGTCACTAATTGAAAGTCCACACGGCAATCAGAACCAGCCCTTAGAATTATACTGAAGTCTGAATGAATGAATTTGACAAGATGTTTTTAGCCATGTCGGTTAGTTGAAGCATTTTAGCGTCTTTGTAGTAGTAGTGGTGTTATCTACCTGTGTGAACAGATGTCAACAAAATATTCACATAAACATGCTGCATGCGGCAATTGTGTGTGGTTTTTACATAACAAATTTACATAACAAAAAATAAATAAACAGGCCTTTGCACAAGCCAGCAGTAATATCTATATGTTTTTTTAATTATCTATTCATATACCAGACTTTCTTTTGGAAGTAGCACAGCACATGGTGCAACAGTAAAGAGTAACACAGTAGCTGGTGATAGAAAGGTTCTAGAAGGTTCTGTACCAATTCCCCAAAGCATACTATACTTCATGGCAAATGCCATGTCCTGTGATTTAGCTGACATGCCCTGCCACAGGTACATGTCATGACATAACAAAAGCCTGTTGTTCCTACTTGTCTCTGAGTGAAATGAACATAAAGGGAAGTTTTAAATATATAATTACAAATGGCCAGGTATGCAATCAACCAAAATGAAAGATAAGCTAATAAAGAAATCAGTCAGGATCTCATGGGCATGCTTTGCTGTAACAGTGAATAATGCATCTCTCGGTTCTTGCTGTAGCTCAGAGGCAATACTGAAATGTTCAGGTGTGCATTTCCATTTGCCCTTGCTTAGGCTGCTTGTATGTGTGTGTGTGCGTGTGTGTGTGTGTGTGTGTGTGTGTGTGTGTGTACAGTACGTGTGTGTTTGTAAGTCTAGGCATGGATTGGGATGCTGTGGTGCAAGCGAGGTGAAATTTGACCTGGCTGTGCCTCAGTGATGGACAGAGGTCTTTGGCTCCTTGATTAGACGCAATTTCTAGTCGCATAAATTACCGTTAGGTGTGACTGTGAACTTTCAGCAGTTGCAGTGACACCCGTAATTGAGTCCCCTGCCACTCTCGTTAATTATTGCCTTGCTGAACATGCACTGTTGTTTTACCCTAGAGAAGAGAACCAAGCCATTATAGGTTTTTTCCAGTGATGTAGGGTTTTAATTGAGGTAGCACCTCCAATCAGTTGTCTTTTTTTCTGCAAAGTGTGAGTAGTAGTATGAAATAGAAATATTCACACTAGTCCGAGTAAAGTAGACGTCAAGCTGTATACGCTTCGTCAACCATGAAACTTGAATCTAATGTGATCACGGCTCCATTTTCCTTTTCAAAGACACCAGTTTCCCGAAATGCACTCCATGCAATTTCCACATGTGGCAGGACACTAATAGGAACAGGAAATGCAATTTCAAACCAATCTTGTGAAAAAAAGGGCAAAACCTACAATGTGGCACTTCTCGCCCTCCTTCTTTTTGGAATAAAATTGTTCCTGTCATCTGCTTTCTTGGGTTGTGAAAAAAAACGACACTCCATTTTTTTCCCACTTACCCTAAACTGCCAACAGGCCATTTAGGTGACTATGCCTGGTTTGATTGATTCCCCGCGACAGATGTGATATTACCTTTGTTGCTAATCTGTTGATAAGCCGAGTGCGAGGCGCCTGTGTCGACCGCGTTATCTCTCGCGGCCACGGTTTACGGAGAGTGTCAGCGCAGATACGGTACTACTCTGCTGTCTGACAGTGCAGCAAAGCGTTTTAACTGCAGCCGCTGTTATGAGTGCGCTGCTCGGCACACCAAAGAGGGGATGCTGACAGACAGTGCAGGGATAGTGCAGGGATAGTGGGACAGTGTTTACGCCAACATCATGCAGCCTCGTCATTACTAACACCGTCCCAGAAGCTACGGCGCATGGTGCTTGCTGATCTCATGTTCTGATGGAACAGAGAGGCACCAATAAGGGTGTGTGTGTGTTTGTGTGTGCCAGAGAGAAGAATAAAGATAGAGAGAGAGAGAGAGAGAGACAGAGAGAGAGAGAGAGAAAGAGTTAAGTCTGTTTTTGATTTGCTGATGTGTGCTGGGAAGGGAACGCCTGTCACTGCAGGAGCGTGATGCGGCCTCTTAAGAGGCGCGTTTAGTACAGCTTGATGCGTATCAGGCAGGATCGGCTCGGGAGGCTCTCGCCCGCCACCGCCGCCTCTTCGCACATGCGGGGCATAGCGAATCAGATAGGCCCCCATGAATCAGCCACTTAATGCCCCATTCCTGGTCTTACATATGCAGACGGCAAAGCACTCTCCATTACAATCTCATATTTCTACCCTCCATTTGTTCCACCCTGCATCTCAGAATTCCCCCCTCCACTCCACTCCACTCCACTCTACTCCACCCCATCCCCTCCACCCCACCCCAGCCCCCATGCACCGTAAAAAGCTGTGAGTCCATGCACTAGTGCATATGTAGTAGGTCTGGATGAAAATCAATGGTAAGGAATTACAGTCTGGTAATGAACATGGCTTTTTCTGTCTCCGCTGAGAGAAAGAGACAGCCGCGCTTTCATTGCTCGGTGGCAGAGCGACCTTCCTGCAGGCTTTTGCCATGGCTTCTCTCTCTCTGTCTCTCTCGATCTCTTTATCTGTATCTCTTGCTTTCTCCTCCTCTATCTCTCCCTCTTTTTCGTTCTCTCCCCCTCAGTCTCCTTCTCTTCATCTCTCTCTCCCCACTCTGTCTCCATCTCCTCATCTCTTTCTCCACATCTCCCCATCTCTCTCTCTCTTTCTCTCTGATTAGAACATGGCCTACTCTGTCAGCCAGCAAATGGCCCCCTCAGCCATAACAGTCCATTTCGTTCACAAGAACTTGACAGAAAGAGAGAGTAAAAGAAGAAAAAAGAAGAATTTAAACCTTGAAACACTCCTCTTTTTAGTCGTTTTTTTCTTCAGGTCAAGTGGGACGGGAGGTGTCTGTATGTCGGACTGTGTGTGCATGTAAACTCCCAGTGACCTTTTAAAGAAGAAAGGATTGCCCTTGTACAAAGACAGGCTAGAAGACAGCAGCGGAACGTCGAATTAGAAGGCGGCCGTGTTCTTTCCATCTCCTCTTCCCGTCCCAAAGCCCAGTAATATTTCATTTTCACCCACGTGCACTATCCCTTTCATAAGTGGACCCTTATCTTGTCATTACATTACTTTCTTCCAACATAATTGCAATGGTGATAGCCACAGGTCGACAAGGGCCACACAGCATCGCCACCCACATTCGTAGAAGAGCGTTATGAAACCTTTTCTTTTTTCTACCTCTTTTTTCCATTCTTTCACTGTCTCCCTCCCTCTCCCTCCCTCCCTCTCTCTCTCTCATGCTTTCTGTGACCTCACGCAGCTCCCCCACTCTCTTGTTTATTTTTTGTTTTTGTTTTTTTTTCTTCTTCAAATTGAGTGTGACTGACCTCAGCATGAAGAGAAAAGCATTAGTGACATAATCTATGCTGAGAACGAGGAGGAGATAGAGGTAGTGAGGTAAGGAAGGATGAGAGAGAGAAATGGAGGGCAGAAGCTAAGAGGATGATGTGCTGTTTGTGTTTCAAACAAAAAGCTCTTCATTGAAAGCATCAATGAGCATGTATATGCACAGGCAGCAGTGTTCTGGTTCTTCTGATTCTTCAGTGTGTCTGGTTATGCACTGCAACATCCTGGCCTTAATGCAAATAGCCATGGATATTTCATGCTTTATCAGAGGGGAATACACTTATAGCCTCCTTGGTTTCTGTTTTGCCATTATTGTCTTCTTCATTTATTATTAATCATTACTATCAGTGATGTGTGTGCTAAGGAAAGAGAATGTGCCTCCCATTCCCATAATATTAATGCTAAATATTTTAACAACATTATAGAATGGTTAACATAAACATGAGCTGCCTGTCTGTTGGCTAAATGAATGCACTGTGGATTGGTACTAGGCTGTGTGATAAATAAATTAAATCTGTAATCAGTGACATCTGTTTTATTGTTTTTGCAGGTGTTAAAACCTAACTTACAATGGAAAAACTGCTGGTCTGTCTCTTAGTCATTGGAATGGCATCGAAGGCCCAGACTTGTCCAAAGCGCTGCGTGTGTCAAGTGCTATCGCCCAACCTTGCCACCCTCTGTGCCAAAAAAGGGCTCCTCTTCGTCCCGCCAAACATCGACCGCAACACCGTGGAACTCCGCCTGGCCGACAACTTTGTCACCAGCGTCAAGCGGAAAGACTTTGCCAACATGACGCGGCTCGTGGACCTGACGCTCTCGCGGAACACCATCAGCTACATCACGCCGCACGCGTTCGCCGACCTGGAGAACCTGCGCGCGCTTCACCTGAACAGCAACCGGCTGACGCGCATTGCCAACGACACCTTCAGCGGCATGTCCAAGCTGCACCACCTCATCCTCAACAACAACCAGCTCACGCTCATCAGCCTGGGGGCCTTTAACGACCTCCTGGCCCTGGAGGAGCTGGACCTCTCCTACAACAACCTGGAGACCATCCCCTGGGAGGCCATCCAGAAGATGACCAGCCTCCACACGCTCAGCCTGGACCACAACATGATCGACTACATTCCCGAGGGCACCTTCTCGCTGCTGCAGAAGCTGAACCGGCTGGACGTGACGTCCAACAAGCTCCAGAAGCTCCCGCCGGACCCCCTGTTCCAGCGGGCGCAGGTGCTGGCCACGTCGGGCATCATCAGCCCGTCGTCGTTCGCGCTCAGCTTCGGCGGCAACCCGCTGCACTGCAACTGCGAGCTGCTGTGGCTGCGGAGGCTGAGCCGCGAGGATGACCTGGAGACGTGCGCCTCGCCCTCGCACCTCTCCGGCCGCTACTTCTGGTCCATCCCCGAGGAGGAGTTCCTGTGCGAGCCGCCGCTCATCATCAGCCACTCGCCGGAGACGCGCGTGCTGGAGGGCCAGCAGGTGGCGCTGAGGTGCAAGGCTCGCGGCGACCCCATGCCGGCCATCCACTGGATCTCGCCCGAGGGCAAGCTGGTGTCCAACTCCTCGCGCACAGTCGTCTACGCCAACGGCACGCTGCACATCACCATCACGACCGTCAAGGACACGGGCTCTTTTACGTGCATTTCGTCCAACCCGGCGGGCGAGGCGCACCAGATGGTGGAGCTGATGATCATCAAGCTGCCGCACATTAGCAACAGCACAAACAACATCCAGGAGTCCGACCCGGGCTCTTCGGACATTTCCACCTCCACCAGGGCCGGGGCCAACGGCAGCAACCAGACAGCGGACGTCAAGACCAGCATGGACAAGAGAGTGGTCATAGCAGAGGCCACATCATCCACTGCGCTGATCAAGTTTAATTTCCAGAGGAATATCCCCGGAATCCGTATGTTTCAGATCCAGTACAATGGCACATACGATGACTCTCTGGTTTACAGGTATGACTTTTTATATCAGTCTGTTGCAATCTTTCATTATATATTTTTTTCTTTAATGTAAATGTCTAAATGACTGTGAAATGGCCCTGACTAAAAGGCTTTCAGCCATTACCACTAATGACTGCTCTATGAGATGGCATTTCATAAATCTGGCTATTCAGGCTCTAGTGGCGCGGAGCACCCATGTGAGTGTTCTTTTAAAAGGAAGCCAATAGAAACAATTAGCTTACCTAACAAGCACAGCTCATTGTGGCTGCCAAACACTTTTAGACTGACTAAGGCCTTTGTCTGAATAATGAGACTGTGCCAGTGGAGTTAGACAATGACTATACTATACTATACTATACTATACTATACTATACTATGGGATTTTTTAACAGACAAATGCACCGTGCTCTCTCTCTCTCTCTCTCTCTTTCTCTCTCTCTCTCACTCTCTCTCTCTCACACACATACACACACACACACACTCAGGCATATATGCACAAGCGTACACACATTCGTAGGCATATACTGCATACACATTCACACATGCACCAATGCATTCTATTTTTTATGCAATTTCTTTAGCTTTCAAAAAGCAAACAGACAAAGTAAAAGTGGGTTGAAAAAACAGGCTCGCATCCCATATCTCCTTGACACTTGGGGCTGATAGGCCCATTTTGTTTGGAAGGCATCCGAGCTCCAACTCTTCAATAACTCCAAGACACTTACACAAGCAGATTGTCTCGCCTGTAACAATTAACAGTGACAACAGCCAAATGGAAAAAGAAAGAAAAGTGTGAAGCAGCTAAGTGAATTAACAAATGAATCCATCACTTTTTGTGTTTATCTAATGAAGAGGTGGAGATCAATCTTCATGGCCAGGGTAGATGAAGGTGACGAGAGGAAATCAATCCTTCTTTGAGATCCAAGCACAAATCTGGCGTTAAAGGCTCTTGCAGAGTGTTTGTTGAGGGAAAATTCTTTCTCTTAGCTGAGCTAGCATTGGGTTCCCAAATCAGCATCACCTCAGTGTGCATTGTGGGATTTGTACAGTGAAATGTTTTAGGATTTACATTCTTAAATGACTCAACGTTAACTGAAGGCTTTACAAGAAAAAGGATATAGGCAATCCACATGGAATCACATGCTCACATTTTTTATGAATTTCAAACGTTGTTCTAGAGAGTGTTTGAAGGGTTCAATAAAGTCTAAGTAACATAACAGATAAAAGCTGATGAAGCCATCATGAGCAAGAAGCTGTTCATGATTCTAAAAATCAGCCTTAACAAGGGTTTCAGTGGCTACACAGAAATAATGAAAGGGTTAGGCTTAGGGTTAGGAGTTTCTTATGATAAAAACATACGTGCCTGCAAAAAAATAAAATAAAATAAATAAATAAATAAAATAAAAAGACATAAATGAGAGGCAAATGTGAAGAGGCTTCCCACAAGGACGAGCAAAGTAGCTGAGCATTTCATATCTCTTTTGTCTTTGTCATAGTGAATTTAATGCATGCGGCACTGACTGTGATCTCTTTCCATTCCCACTGAAGCTACCTATAGGGTTTGTGTGGCAAATACAGACAATGCTGCTACAAACAGAAGAAAACGCACAGGAATTTTACCTTGTTGAAGGCCGAATCCCCCAAAGATTGTTGGTATTTCAGCTTAATGGCACATCAGATTACACCCCTTCCTTCCTTGCTTCTGAAGCCATGTGCTTAGTGGCTAGAATGGATTGTGAGGCAGTAGAGGAAAGATTAGCTAAAACTTTATTCCAAGTGTACTAATTCAGGAAGCAGATGCATATGGAAGAAGGTTAAATACTCCAAGGAATAAGCATGGTACAGAGGAGGAGGAGTTGAAAAAAAAAAACAACCCTCTCATTTGCCCAGTGTCCTGACCAAGGCTGTCTGTTAGTGTTGCTTCAGGCCCAGTATTGTGAGAAATAATATGGCATCTCTACCTCAGTAAAGAAATAAATAAATAACCTCACAGCTGGGCCCTCTGTTTATTATCCAAGGGAACAAATTTGGCCCATTTCATCTAAATGTGATATTGTCATGTTTAATTGAGAAATTTCCAAATGGATTTTAGTCAAACAGGGCTGCTCGCTAACCCCCCCCCCCCCCCCCCCCCCCGTTATATGCAGATTTGCTAAAAGGGTTTCTAAAAGCGTTTGCAAGGTTTTTAATGTCATTGCAGTTTTTACACAGCCAACAGTTCAACAAATGAGGCAGAAGGAAAACTCCCATAGCACCCATTAGTGCTACAGTACATAATATCACCAATTTGGCTTCACTTAAGGGTTTAAATATGTTTCTTTACAGCTGTAGGTGATGTTGGAATCTTGTCAGAACTAGGCCTGCATCTCTTTTCAGTAAACTGTTAAATAATCACAAATTACAACTAAGGTAGATATAGTAGGCTCCCACTCACTGCTAGATATTTAAAGGTTGTAGATTTGGTTTTGGCATTATCATGTCGTGTTCTCATTGACATCTATGTACACACATCTATGTACTGAAACGTTAAACCATCTGTCACAGAGAAGACACATGCTGTGCATTAGAGAGTACATGTTGTTCTGAATGACATACAAGAATCATGAAGCCTTTGTCTGTCAGCAGCTCATTTCCTTTCCCTTTGACATGCATTAAAGCTATTTGTTTTTTAACATGTAGAAAACAATATAAACAAACAAACACAGAACGCTACTTAGTTTGGTAGTACTGTAGACCACTGATGACTGACTGCATGAAGAGAGCGGTCAGTGGCTGCGTGATTTAATTCAGTCATGTGGATGCGCTTATGAATTAATGATGAACATGCAAACACTGTCAGCCATTTTGCTCAAGCCAGGGGGAAGTGGAGCAGCACACTGGATGTCTTATTTCTGAACATCGATGCCTTGATAAGCCTCCTATGCTTCATGCTATCATGCATCTCCATGGTTTGCTTATAGATTTGTGCATAGATGTCTACAAACATGCACACATGCATGCACGCACGTGTGATTGTTCACCTCCTTCAGGCTTCCTGTTCTTTTCCCATCATGCCCTCGATTTCCACCGCCACTCGATTCGCTCATTGCTGAGGTTATGAAAGCACTTCTTGTCTCTTCACTGTGCTTATCAGCAGTAAGCAGAGCGTTACAGTTTTAGATGCACTCTCGTGTACACATCTCCTGATGATGTCAGGGCTACGCACGCACACGTGCAAGTTTTACCTTTTTTTTTTTTTTGTATTACTGAACGATCATCCATTCTGTTAATTACAATGGAATATTATTGTTCAATGGAGGGGAGCCTACACCCTTTTGGGTTTCGGGACATTTTGATTAGTGTATGAATATTGGCCCAAAGCTGTTATGACACAGCACTTGTGTTGTAACTTTACTTTTCATCCAATTAACAGCCTTAACAACACCAATTAATTTAGTATTCTGTCATACTTCAAGGAAATAGAAAACTAATGTAAGCCTTGTGTAGGTACACATGTGTTGCTCTCGCCTTTGCCAGTGCTTTATCCCTACATGTAACAATGTTTTGTTGAAAGCGAGAGAAGCTGTGAATAAGGAGCCTGGTAAAAGGACCGTGTCAATCCCACTACTGTGGCTCAGGCCACAGATAACAAGCTTGGAAATACACTGGAAATACTGTACAACTATTTAGTGTGCTGAGAGCAAAATTAAACCCATGCAGTCATGTCCACTTACCAGCCTAATGAAAGCCGGGATAGTTCTGTGAGGATAGTGGATAAAAAAAACCCCACTTCTTTACAAGTACAAAGTGCCACCATAGTTTCAACCTCACTGCAGTTGTTTTTAAATGTAACATTTTTTTAACCACCTAGTCCCCTTTTCTACTCTCTTTTTGTAACTCCCAAAGTTCTGTGGGGCTGGATGAAGGCAAAGCCAGGTGGAGTGTGGGTGCCATTGATAAGGGGAAAGCATGGTTCACGCTGACGGAGCCTCCCTCTGAGGGTAATACAAGCCCCGAGGACAGCAGGGGAGAGTGGCGATGTGGCCCGAGCACATCCTACTCTACAGCTACAGCTGCATTTTGCCAGCCAGCTGCTGAAATGCAAACTCCCGAAATGCAAAACGTTCCCGTTGCAGACAGGAACAGAGAACAGAGAGTCAGTAAAGATGGCAGGCTGATACACAGAGTTCTGTAATGTCATTGCCGTTTTCATACAGCCATCAGTGGAGCTTATCAGTTAAGGAGCTCTTTCATATTAGCCATTGTTACAACAGAACACAATACTATCAATTTTGCTTCCCTAATAGTGTTCAATAAATAAATAAATAAATATGAGTCATTACCTTCTGTCAAGGTCCAAATAGGCACATAGTGTTGTATGTGTAACCTTTAGCAAATATATATATTATTATTATTTATTTATTGCTAATTGTCCTGGGAATGTCAGAACTGGGTCTGCATCTCCTCACAGTCAAATATTATCTAAAATATAATTATCTATCAGAAATTGCATTTAAGTCACATTCAGCATTCAGCCTATTCAATGCATTTTGTGTTTCTTTGCAGGTATTACTTTAAATTATTTTAATGCCATCAATGACAGGCTGTCAGCAGTCAAACCAGTGCTGAAGTCATTTGGCATTTCAACCTGTCCTCGTGCACTTGTTTAACATGCATAAATGTTAATGAGGGTTTTGATCTTTCTCTGTTTAACCACACAGCTAAAAAAACAGTGGGCAATTATAGACACTGTTTGAAAAAGTTTCTCAGGGTTGGAGACACAGGAAGGCTTGAATGTTTCTTGGCTGCTGTCAGGATGAGTCATTCCCTTGCGTCAAGGCCCAACGGTGTTGTATGTCTAACCTTTAGCAAATGTCTCACTGTCTAAACCATTGATAAAAGTCAAAGTTATCTATAGAAGCAGTGTAACATTTCCAGGGTTCTCATTATGTCTAGAAAATGTTCCAGAAGAGTGCTTATGGTAAAATAGTGTTATGGTGTGTGCACTCACCACAACACTAAACTGCCTTCACTGTTTAAACACTCAAAATATCCACAATTCTTGTCGTCCCTCACAGAATGATTCCTCCCACGAGCAAAAACTTCCTGGTGAACAACCTGGCGGCAGGGACCCAGTACGACCTGTGCGTGCTGGCGATCTACGACGACGGCATCACCTCGCTGACGGCGACGCGCGTCGTAGGATGCGTGCAGTTCACCACCGAGTCCGAGTACATGCGCTGCCACTTCATGCAGTCGCAGTTCCTGGGAGGCACCATGATCATCATCATCGGCGGCATCATCGTGGCATCCGTGCTCGTCTTCATCATCATCCTCATGATCCGCTACAAGGTGTGCAACGGCAGCGATGCAGCGAAGGGCCGCATGGTCACCACCAACATGCACTCGCAGACCAACGGCGCCCAGTCGCAGGGCTGCAGCGTCACGCCGTCCGCGTCCAAGCAGGCGCTTGTGGCCGCGGGGTCAGCGGCGGCGAGCGAGGCCAGCGCCGGAGGAGGCGCCGGGGGAAGCCTGAAGGGCCCGCCGCCCGACACGCTGACCCATTCGTCAGAGACGACGTCTCTAGCCGAGTGCTCCACCGCTACCTCCCAGCTCAGTCAGGGCTGGACCGCCACTGCCGGCTCCTCGGGCACGCTCAAGGGCAAGCGCAAGGCCGCCGCGCCCAAGCCCACGGGTGCCCCCGCCGCTGCCCCCGGCCCGGCCTCCTCCTCCGCCAAGAGCCCCGAGCCCCGGATCGAGATGCTGCTCGATGCCGAGACGCAGAACACCAACCGCAACAACTCCACTGCCCTGCAGCAGCAGCAGCAACAACAGCAGCAGCCTCCCCTGGTGGGAGGGTCGGTGTCCGGCCCGGGCCCCTGCCATCTGCCCCCCCCACTGCCCCCTGCGCGCTTCAAGGACACGCCCATCCTGCGCAGGGTCCACCCTAGGCCCTCCGGCGGTGCCAAATACATGACACTTCCAGCGGAGGGCCCGAGGGTCAAGCGCAGGTACTCTCTCAACGAGGACCTGTCCAAACACCACTGCTACGTCGGCTCGACCAAATTCAGCCACGTGTGGTCGGGCAAGAGGAGCCTGTCCATGAACGGGATGCTGTTGCAGCTGGAAAACCCGGATCTGGAGAGCGGGAAAGCCTACTCCAGCGCAGAGTGGATTCTTGAAAGCACTGTGTAAATGAAAAAGTGGGACCGAGTGACCAAGTGTGTGTATGTGTGTTTGTGTTACTCATGTTTATGTGTGTGTATGTATGTACGCATGTATGGATGTGTGTTGCCATGGAAATAAATGTGTATGTGTGTGTGTGTGTGTGTGTGTGTGTGTGTGTGTGTGTGTGTGTGTGTGTGTGTGTGTGTGTGTGTGTGTGTGTGTGCCTGTTAGTGTGTCTGCAAGTGTAAATGCAGTTTTTTGCATCATTTTTATTGACCCCCAACTCCCCCTAAAGGATTTATTTGTCTATTTTTGTCTCTTTTTTATTTTCATGAAAAAAAAAAACAGACGGTCAGATGAAGCCTGACTAATCAAACTCATCTTTTTGGATTTATTTGATTGGTTTTTCAATGTGTATTTTTTTTTGCATTGGGATCACCTCTTTGCAGGATGCTGATGCCACAGTCCAGTAGCCTTGGCACTTCTCACAGTCACCTCCATTTAAAAACCAATGACTAGAGAAAAAGAAATGCTGTCGTGTTTTCTGTACTTAGACTTTCCATACTTACCTTGGCAAGAGAGAAAAAGAAAGCATTGGTGCCTTCCTTTGCATAACAGTCATCCTCTTGCCAAGCACCAACCAAGAAACGAGTTTCGAACAGATTAATGAGACGTGGTATCACATGGTACCAAGATTTCACAAAAGCCTTTCTACTCAAGGAAATAAACATTTCCTTCCTACAATGATGACACACACACACACCCACACACACACACCCACACATACACAGACACACACACACGAACAAAAACAACAAACAAAAAAAGAATGATTATCAAAGGACTTATTACAGAACCTCTTGTTAAATTCATATTTTTTAAAGAAAAAAAAATGTATTCTTTTCGGTGACGTTGATACTGCCTTTGTTTAAAGGCTATAAAACCATGTACAGGATGACAACATCTACTGCGTTGTTACGTTGTGTAAAATAAAAAAAAGAAATAAGTATACAAAACTGGTGTCTTGCTGATGTCACACATGCAGTTCTGTCTGACAACAGCCTTCCAATGCAAATCCCTGTGGTTGATTGTTTTAAATGCATATAATCCCAAACAGCGGCAGAGTGATGTCCTCAGAACAGGATCCTTGTCTTATATCTGCGTTACCTTAATCCCAGTGGAGGTAATGTGGAGGATGTTCTATTTTACTACATGCAGTCAGAGAGATGGTAGTCTTGGAGCTCACTCATCTGGTAATACCACACTACAGACACACAGTCTGCCAGCTGTGGGAGTTATTGCAGTGACACAGCGTGGGTGAGGGTGAAGGGGACAGGGCAGCTGGCTATGCCCTGTGTCATTTCATCAGAGCACTAAGCCCCAGCTTGCAGCTAGTGTGTATTCCAAGAGCAGAGGTGGCTCGACATGCTAAGGCAGTTCATAGGCATACAGACAAAAGCATAAAAACAGATTTCATGTGCAGAAGGCTTACTGACTTGACATATAAATTGCTACTGCTAACACCCTTTGCCCAAGGGGTAATGTATTTGCAGTCAGAGTTAACCCCAACTAGATGACCAACCTATAGCAAACAACATCCTAATCTCTGACATTCAGTCAACTCCTAGAAGAACCTAACCTGAATCCAGCTATCAATCACGCCTGTCTCATGATATCTACTGTGCTTTACTTTACACCTTATACAGGAAAGATTAAAAGTAACAAGTCAATTACAGTTTAATAGGCCCAATGTCCAACAGAATCCTGTTTTGCGGCACAGAAAACAAAGATCAAATTCACAAGACACAAACATACAATGATTTCTAATGATGTAAATCACAAATGGGATAAACAGACATGGTGGATTAAGGGTCATTATTTGTGGTATGATCTACATAATATACCTGTTCACTAATTAATGGTAGATGACTAGAATTGCTCCTACAAAATACCTTTAGTATTATCAGACATAATTTGCAAAGGTTTTGAATTGTTGCTGGTATTTTCTCTCCTTTCTTCTCTGAATGGGAGTGTGATTAATCATGGGACAAAGAGCCTCGCCGGGACAGTGTTTTGACAGCCCCGCTAACCTTTCTTAGGCCTTCTTAAAGCTCTAAACACTTAACGTTAAGGAGCTTTGGCGGGATCTTCCCTTGTCCTCTACCTCCACATATGCTCCCAGTGAAGGGCTGGGAGCAAACACGTGCAGCCCCGCCCTGCCCCCACCATCACCTTAAGTAGCAACAGGCAGTAACATAGGAACGCACACACACACACACACACACACACACACACACACACACAAACGCATATGCACACACGCACTGCTGCTCCCAAACTCCCTTCCCTGGTGATGAGCAGGAAGATTTAGTCCTTCAGGGCTCTGTGAGTGAGTGTGTGTGTGTGCGTGTGTGTGTTTGTGCGTGTGTGTGTGTCACAAGCATCTAAACACAGTGGCTGACAGCCATGAGATTTTAACAAGCCAAACTTCTAATTATTTACCCCCTCTCTAGTCCTCCCCCCACCATTGCCCCACAACTCATCTCTCCTTCTCTCTCTCTCTCTCTCTCTCGCTCTCGTGATGGCTGTCCCTCCATTCCCCTTGCCCTATTGTCTTGTTGTCTTGTGGGAAAGCTTTTCCTAATGAGCATGTGGCAGCATGGCAGCTTGTGCAGAGCAATGAGAGAGAGAGAGAGAGAGAGAGAGAGAGAGAGAGAGAAGGGATGGAGGGATGGAGAGAAATGAGAAACAGAAGAGGAGTGGGAATGCCAGAGCGCCTCAGAGAAGGGAAAATGAGTGCATTGATTTCCCAGTGAAGCGAGTTCAATTTGTCCACACCCTTATCCATTGATGTGGAGGCATGATGGTGGATAGGGTGATCCCATTATGGGGAAAAAATTGTATACGACATACATGGCCTGCACTTGTGAATTCAGGTGTTAATCAGAAAAAAAAAAAATCAAAACTCACGATGACTGGAAGAACTGTAACTCATGGGTCACATTTACGTAACGAAAGGATTGGATGACAGATGCTGTGCTCCTTCAGTCAGAATGTGTTGGGAAGAGCAGAATTTGGTGTACGGTTTTCACGGGCTTAAAACATATGCCACATTTATGATGTAACCAGGAACCAAGAACCAGGAATGTTTAAAATCTTATCTTAAAATGTATTGTTCAATGACTGCAAGGATTGAAAAATATATGATTAGGATCTCACACACACACATCTACACACATGCATGCAGGCACATACAGACACACACACACACACACACACACACACACACACACACACACACACACACACACACACACACACACACACACACACACACACACACACACACACAGGTATGAAAACAAATGTACTGTTCTGTTACTAACATGTCCTAGGCAAAATGATATTGGTATTTCAGTGTGATATGACTTGATCTTGGTTATAGTAACACAGTCTGGGTCTGAAGGACTACAACTGCATGTTCTGGTTGACTACCTCAAATGATTTAAAAAGATCACGTGACAGTTTATTCTACAAAAGGCTGTCAAAGATGGCAAAAAGCATTGGAGTATTCATTAACACTGGTTGACGGTATTATTACATTACATTTAGCTGACGATCTTACCCTAAGCGACTTACAGTGAATTTGGTACAGGGCAGGGCAGTCCCCCTGGAGCAACGTGAGGTTAAATGCCTTGCTCAGTGGCACTTGGATAAGGAGTAACAAGAGCATTGGTTATTCACAAACGACCAAACGAAACAAATGACCCTCCGATCCCAAGACTAACTCCCTAACCACTAGGCCACAGCTACCCACATATGTAAAGGTATTATGTGTATTATATGTGTGTGTGTGTGTGTGTGTGTGTGTGTGTGTGTGTGTGTGTGTGTGTGTGTGTGTGTGTGTGTGTGTGTGTGTGTGTGTGTGTGTGAACACATGTTGCGTGCCTGACTATGTGTTAATCTTGGAATTTTTGATACTACAAAACCAATACATACTGTACCACACTGTCAACAGTACTATTACTAGATATTATAGGGTTATCCTAATACAGGATGCCCAGAATGTAAAACTCACTCATCTGCACCTTCAAGTACACATTTAGATCTTCATGACTCAGGAAGTTAGTCAATGTACGCTAGATGTACTGTACTTTTGAGTGCCTGGCCCCATAGCCTATATTAACTTTAGTTGGACTACTGGATTGCACAGTATTAAACACATCACTGCTGCTCAGTAATACTGGCACAAACATGTGGGCCATGTGATCATGTATGAATGTGTATGTGACATACATGTGTTTCTGTCACACATAATGGCCTTTAATCCACCGTGTGTATTTGTTCCATTTGTGATCTACATCATTAGACGGGATGTGCAAGAATTACAAGACGATAATGTGAGTGGAACCAATTCTCTTAGGTCATGAAAACTGTGATCTAAATTCTGCAGTGTATTCGTTCTCCTGACAAATAATGTATTTTTTCACTCCAGACAAATGGCTAATGTGTAAGCAAAAAGACATATTAATGTATCTGACCAACAGAAAGGGAACAGAAAAGCTTACAGCTGTAGAAAGGAAAAAAGGGAGTTTTAAAAGCCTTCTTGGCTTTAAAAGCCTTCTTTAAAAGCCTCTCTGAAGTTAAAAAACACATTTGTAATTCATGGGTTTATGTAAAACCAGATATTTATAGCAGGAAACAACAAAATAACATACCTCTTATAATTACTGACTGTATGTAATGCTTCCCAGCTGGCAGTAACTACAGCCTCAGTCAGCATTGGCCCTTTGAGACATTTTGTCGAATATTTATCCAAGAAATCTCAGGTGGAATGCATGCACTCTGAACACCAAACACAGGAGGACACAACTGACCATTTTTCTGGTGCTATATGCGAACGTAAAAGTTCTCAGTGCATTTTGTAACAAGGAGGTCCACAGCAATACATCGGTGATTTAACAATGATGATGGCTTGGGATCCTCCAGTTCTTTTTAGTTCACAGTTTGCTTACATAGATCATATAAATTTGCAAATCTTGCTGAACTTGTGAACAGCATTAGGCTTCAAATCCTACTACCTGAGAGGAACAAAATCGCACATTCTGGTAATGTAACAAGCATTAAGATTTTTATTTATGTAATACATATAAATATAAAATATAGAAAAACATACAAAACATTCTTGAACATACAGTATGAATGATATTACTTACCAATGCAACTACTTTTTTATGTCACATGGAGTCTCATGTTCAAACTGAACGTCAGTTCAACTGTGGTTTCCGGAGATCAAAATCAAAGACACACTGTGACTTTTTCAGCATCAGCATTTCTCCTGAGAGAGATGAGTCTCCTGAAAGCTTTTAGGTTTAGCTTCAGACCAGCCACTGAGCAAATGAGCCTTAATAATGAATTAGCTGACTAGCGACTGGAGCAGCGCAGGCAGGTTTTCATCATGGAACGCTTGTTTAGAGTGCTGTCGGTGGGGCAAGGAAAGGAAAGAAAATTGGCTCATGAAGCACTGCGCAGCAGTTCTCTAATGTTGCCAAAGCAGCTCAGGACGTATTGCGATTGAAAATGCCCCTGGTTGACTTTGGTGGCCCCTCAAACAAGCCTGCTGATGGTGTGGCATCAAAGTTATTTAACCAAAGTAGTTTATGAGTTTTACAAAATGCAGTTCTCTGTGTACACTGAAGTTACATAATGTTGCTAATGTGAGTCACGCAACACTAATTCCATGTCTGCTGTTAAGACAGAAGTTTTATTCATTTATGTGTGCTGGCATGAATGCAAACAAACCAATGACTTTTTATCAAACAAAATAGGGTTGTGAGTAAACTGTAAAAAAAACTATCATGAACAAATAATTACCGTTAGAAGCTCAGTCATTTGTTGTTGTTGAACACATGAGAGATATGTCATGTTTTCTGTAGCTAGACGAAGGCAAACATTTGGCACATTTTCAAGCGATTTGGAGTGGCTAGTTTGAAAGCCTCTCGGGCAGTCTGTGCAGTTTTGATATATGGGAAGGGGGACTGTGGTGAAGCACAAGCCATCTGCACTCAGCAACGCTTATGGAGGCTGGCTACATAAAATATGCGCTCACATGCTCGCAGGATTTTCTGTAATACATGGAAATATGCTCAAAATTACAACCTCCTGCACCCTCTTACACACCAAGACTCACTCTATCTCTGTCTTTTTCCCTTTCTCTACTTGACACACACACACGCACACACACACACACACACACACACACACACACACACACACACACACACACACAACATAACACAACACAACACAAACACGCATGCACACACAAACTCTTCCACATGTGCCTGAACCTTTCTTTCCAAATTGAATATAAAATAGTGCCTTGCTCTGCTGCTTTACTATACAGTAACTCCTGCTGCTAGGCACATACACATGAGCAAGCACACAGAAGGATGTTCTGCCATGTTCTGCCTGTACATGCAAATACTGCTGTTAGACCACACAGCAGTGGTAGACACCATGCATTGCCATACAGCATGCCATGGGCCTGCACCCATCTCACATTTTTTTGTTTTGTTTTCAAATATGTTTATTGTGAAACATTTCAATCAACAAGGCACTTTTTCCTGACATTCACATGTTTCTGCTGTTTTTTTCTTTTAGAACAAAGACACCAACATTACAGAATCAAAAGCAAACACACAAAAGAGGCACAATATACAAAAGGCAAAGTACAAACTACCCTTCCCTCAACCCTCTCTTCCTCATACACTTGTTTTGAAATCCTCGTCACTGCTACTGCACGCGAGGATTAAAGGACGTGTGGCAAGTAATGACAAGAGTGACGGGCCAGTCGCATTTCCAAATAAGCAATTAGCCATTCTCTCATATGGACCATCTGCCCTGTGCCTTATCCTCTTAGCGAGAGACTCATGTGCCAAGGTGCCCATCACCCTGCAAGACCTCCCGTCCAGCAGATTAACTCATGACATGCTGATGGGTGACCCCTGATTCTCCTGTCCCACAGTGCGTACAGGTGGGCTGACTAATACAGCATATAGTTATTGTTATTTGATTAAATGCGGAGTACATTGACATTATTTTTCGAACATTTCTATGAATGTTTAAAGCAAAGGTAAGATGACATATAGATGTTGCGTACCGTGTTTGCTTTTAGGATGCTGAACCAATGGCTTTAGTAGTGTTTGGGCTGTCAGAGTTTAATCCCTCCAGCATAATCTTAACATCAGTCACGTTCAGTTCATGTCCTTTGACCTGAACACCTTACACAGATGTTACACAAAGTGTAACAATGTTAAACCACTTAGGGTTTCCAATTATTCCTCATACATTGCAGTGTGAAATAAAACAAAGATGTCCACTGCCCAAGCAACGCTGTACCCATATATACATTATTATATGAATGTTATGTAAATGTTTTCACATTCATCTTCACAGACATCTTTAACTCCTCTTTGGAGCAAGCCATCATCCTATCATGCTTCAAAGCCGCCACCATCATACCTGTGCCAAAGAGTCACCACCATCCTGCTTCATATGTGAGAATGCTGTTCATAGACTTCAGTTTGGCATTCGACACCATAATAACACAACAACTCATCTGCAAACTGGACAAGCTGGGTCTCAGCACCTCCCTCCACAACTGGCTGCTAGACATCCTCAGCCAGAGACCACAAGCAGTACGTGTCGGCAACAACACCTCGAGCACCATCACTCTGAGCACAGGGGCTTCCCAAGGCTGTGTGCTCAGTTCGGTGCTCTTTACCCTGCTGGCACATGACTGCACAACAACCTACAGCACCAACCACCTCGTGAAGTTCGCGGACGACACAACTCTGGTGGGTCTCATCACCAAGGGCGACGAGACACACTACAGGAAAGAGGTACACCTGCCACACCCAACACGCACCACTGACCATCAATGGTGCTGCTGTGGAGAGAGTGAGCAGCACAAAATTGCTGGGGGTGCACATCAGTGAAGATCTCTCTTGGACCGCCAACACTGCATCACTGGTGAAGAAAGCCCACAATAATCTACTGAAAATGTGCATTATGTTTGCTTGCTGTAAAGGTATGGCTTCCATTGTGCTTAACCAACAAGTGGGGCATTGCTACAAGTGTTGTTTTCTAACCTACATCTTCATTAGTAGAGTTGTCATTCAGCCATCTGGTGTTTTAAGAAGGGTATTTCCAACAATCCTTTGCAAAAATAGATCAGTGTTCCAGTGAAAGTTGTGTTGTACCACCGTGATCCAGAAATGACTGGTTCTAAAAATGCACCCCAGATTGGCACCTTGCTTGGACAGTTCTAAAAAAAGACATCACAACATTAAAATTATGTGAAAAATGTGGTGGACAGTGTATGCCAAAAGAAACAACAAAAAGAGATATAAGTTGAGAAACCAAGATGAAATGAAAGATTTGTGTGAAGCAGTCCCACCCTTTGTCTTGTGTCTTACCAGTATTCCCGTATGAGTATCCATTGTTACAGGAGTCTTGATCACAACCGTCAAAGCTGATGGATTTATAATTAAAACAAATGAGAGGAGAAGAAATTACTGACAACTGCAGAGTTCATTTTGCCTGTGTTAACAGATGCTAATTTGTCCACAAATGAGCGAATAATTCAAACTCGATATGTCCTTGTTGTGAGTGAAAATGAGTCTAACAGATGCCAAGCCTTTCCTCAGAGCTTAGTTTCCACTGTAAACATACACGTATGTTAGTGGAGCATAATTGACTTCTTGGGGGTTCAATGACAAAACTGCAAACATACCATGGAACATTTGCAGAAAATCCTTGGAAAAATGCATTGCAAGATTAATTACAGGAAATTCCAGATAGTAATAGACCTATTATTTTGAAATGAATTAATTTAACAACTCTTAAGCATGTCAGTCATGTTATGTGACATCATGAGCCAATGTAGGTTGTTTTTTAAATTAAAACCCTTAATGATACCATGCAAAATGTTGTTAAGTCAGGATGCATTACTGGAGTAAATCTTCTGTCATAATTCTGAAAAGCTGTTCATGCTATCATGCTATCATGCTCCATGTCAGGAGCTACTGTATCTTGCTCACCAGTGCAGGTCATCGAAGAGTGGGAGCTCCGTTGCTGTCGTGGTCAATCACAGTTGAATGCTAGCGCTATGGCACGTCTGGTGTCTGTGAGCATTAGGGGATTACCGTGTAATGTGACTGACATTGTCAATAATCCTTGCGTGTTTATTGGCAGTTAATTATCGTTTGAGCTCAGGGAAGGGGGTTGGGTTGGAGGGGATATGGTTTTAGTGGAGGTTTTAAACACCATCCATTTCCAGCATGATGAGGAGAAAGCTAAGCTGTATAACCTGGGTAAGATATATCTGGTCTAGGCCTCTTAATAAAAAGGGTCAGAGCCCCATGGCCAAAATGGGCCAAACATGTCATTTTAAAGAATTCCGTCCAATAAAACCTATTTCATTGACTGTTTGTTTTTTCATGGTCTCAAAAAAACAGCTAACTCTGTGAGCATTTGCACTGACAATAAAGGATTGCAAAGCAAGAGAAACAATATCCCTGTTCTGAGGGTTTTGAAAGTTAATTTTTCTTTATTGCTTTCATCACAAGCACATCAAGCTATATTAAAAGCGCAGCAAAAAAAAAAAACAAACAACAAAACAAACTTCCACCACCCTATGCTGCTACTAATATGATGGGTTAAAGCATGTTGCCCACACAAGACAAATTCTCTACGTTCACACAGAGATTATCTGAGCCACTGACAGAGCAGTAAAGAGAAGGATAGAGAGAGAGAGAGAGAGAACAATATGAAGGAGAGAAAGCAGCAAACTGAGAGGCAGGACTAAGTGTCATTAATACACGGTAAACCCGCCTTTCCATCACTGCCACAGGACAACAGTGCCGCATGTCCGCAACGCATAACACGAGCTGGCACTCTCGATTTCCCCCCCTCGTTTTCTCCCGAAGGGGATCGATGCGCTCCTTGCCCAGTCCAGCACTTCAAGATCATCAGCAGCAGGGAAGGGGGAGGGGAGGAGATGTGTTTATTGGAAACTCACTCTGCTACTGGGACCTGCGCACTGTATGATTGAGCGCTGAGGGTCATTACAGACAAATTTGTCTCGGGCAATGATCCGACATCGTATAAATATATCTCGGGTGAGCCCAAGTGATAGATTATGATCCATTTGTCAGACCTGAATCGCTCGGAGACTGCTAGTGTCCGGCAGGGTGGTGCGTTGGTGCAGTCTGTCAAATTTGAAGTATAGAACAGAACAACAAACACACAGGGGTGACTGGGAGATGTTTTACAAGGGGAGACACGATGTGCCTTGCCTACCTAAGTATACACGCGTCAGAGCCCAGGTGACAAATGGCACTTCTTTTCCTCTGAAATGTGTTTTTCCCCTCCCTGCCTCACCTCTTCTCTTTTTCCTCAGCTGGGTTGAGCAGATCTGGCCTAAAGAAATGCAAGCAGTGGGACAGCCACAAACATTCAGCATAGTCCCCTGCAGAATGCTAATGAAGTACATTCAAGTCAGCAAAAACAAAAAAAAGCTGTTTTCTTTCCATAATCATAAGCATCTTTTCTGCGCCCTGGGTGGGTATCATTTCAAATGGGATATCGCACTTTATATCTATTTACATTCATGTTTTTATCTAAAGTAATTTAGCATACGGTGTGGATATAAATCTTCATTTTGACGTGGTCTTGGGGCACTGAGCCTGTGAACTTGGGGTTGTTAGCGTTTGACTCCACTGTTCAATTGTTTAGTCTGCGATGCTAATCCAGACAACAAATTTCACTTACCGTATGTAGCACTTTATCAAGAACCCAAAGCACTTTACAGTAAAAGCAGACCTTACTAGACACCACCAATGTGTAGCCACCCTCACCTGGGTAGTACTCAGCAGCCATTATGCACCAGAACACTCACCACACACCAATTAGCAGTGTAGATAGATAGATAGATAGATAGATAGATAGATAGATAGATAGATAGATAGACAGACAGACAGACAGACAGACAGACAGACAGACAGACAGATTGTCAAATTGTCATCACTGAATTGCTCCCCTTGATCTTCTAGATGTCCAGACCAGGTGTGTAGATCAGTCACATTTCCAATTAATTGACGTGTTTGGTCTCACTTTCATGCCACAGTCATGACCTGTAGCTTTAAAGGCCCATTCACATCTATAATGGTAACAACAGCAGCAACTACAACTACTACGATATGGCCGTCCACACTGAAGAACGGCAACATTCTAGTCGTGATTTAAACATCTAATAGAACCTGATGTCCTGTGAATTCTTATGAATTCTAAATGGCTAAAAGTGCTTTTATAGTTCATAAAATCGCTCTGAAAGAGATCCCAATAATATCGTTTAGTCTGTCATTGTCGTTATAGTTGATATGTGAACAGCACCTTTCACTAAATTTAAAACGATTATTATGAAATTATAGTCATAATTACTGTATCTTTATAGTTATTGTTCTAGACGTGAACAGGCCTTAAGCAATATAAGCTTTATCTATTGAACTTCCTATGATATACTCCAGCTTAAGAACAGTAGCAGCAACAGCAGCACGAGGACACACTGAGGTATGATAAAGTGCCAGTGAAATGAAGCTGTAACTGTTACCAAATGTTATGATGCACTGTGGCTTGTGCACTCAACCCAATGCCATGTCCTGCCGTGGCTGAACAGCAAGTTTCAACTCAGCATTGTTCCAAAACGTGGGTGCTTGGCTTGTGGGTTCTGGTCTGGAAAGATATCCTTCCCAGATATCTGTTGACGTGGTTTTTAAAGGTTCAGCCCACGGGCAAATCACAGCTTGTTTCCAGCCAACTCTTACCAACTGCAGGTGCTCAGAAGCAACACTCTAGATATCTGTTGAGACCCTACTTGCTCCTTCCCTGTGTATTTTACTTTGATTACTTTGATACCAATACCAAATAACAAAGATTCAAAGATAAAATTCATTCCATTTTCTATGCCTAGGTGCCTTTTTTGCTTTTTCTCAAAGTGGTTTAACAGTTTGGCAAAGGAAAACAAGACAGAAATACATATGACAAGCTTTGTTTTAGTCTAGTAGCACCAGAAGAAATCCGGGTGTCGGGGTGCTGTGGAGAGCTACAATTATGTCCCCCTGGGAGCAAGCACCAGGTTGACGGCGGTGAGGGAAAACTCCCTGTTTGCATTTAATTCATTGGTATATTTAATTTAGATTTTGTCAGGACTAATAGGTTACAGAGTTAGTCAGAACTTCCTTTAGTTAAAGTTATAATCAGACTCAGACAAATCCTCATGCAGTTATAAACTCTCCATATAAGTAGGCATGTTTTCCAAATAGTTTTGTTGTAATAGTCGAGTTGTAATATTTACCAGCTCCCTCTCATGTGGCCAATAATTTGATGAATGTCTTACAAGAGCAGCCCAAGGCTGTGTCTTTCTGGGACCTATTCACCAAACTGTGTGTTAAAAATCTAACCTACCACAGATATTTCATGCTAAACCTTTGAGGTCTGACCCCATTTCCACCTAGCATCTGATTACATTGTTAAGATTCAGCCTGAGGCTACATTTTCAGTTCAGTTCAGTTCAGTGCCAGAATGTGCCTGCTGTTGGTGGGTTTGCAAGGTTATTATTATTATTATTATTATTATTATTATTATTATTATTATTATTATTATTATTATTATTATTAAAGCGCATTAGTCATAGCAGAGGCACAATCATGGAGGTATTATAATAACTGGAGAAAGGGAGGAAGCCCTGTCCCCATTAATTTCAATGGGAAATTTCATGGGGCTTATTTCTACCGTCATTTTATTTAGCCAGTAAGGTCCCATGTTACTACTGGAAGTATGGGTATGTGTCATGGATGGGCAGTGGACATTCTTGTTGTGTTGCAGTGAATAAAAGCATTAAATACATAAATACTATAAAGCACTGTTCTCCTACCAGAAGCAAAGTAAGTTCTAAATTGTGAACAGTCTGATTGTACCGTCGTTGTCATTGAAATCAGTATTTTTTTTTAAATGTACCATGTTTCCCTAATTGCCTAATCTCAATCTACACTACATATAGCAGCATTTTTCATAAAGTGCTGTCTGATATACAGTATACTATTCCTGAAATCATCAATGACGCCCAGTTATGAATGCCGACACCATGGCTGATCATGTCTACTCGAGTTGTAAACTTGTGGCAAAAGGGAGCCGATTTTCTGATTGCATTCTGACATTGCATGTCTTATTTGAGAGTAAGCATTTTGAAATGCATTAAGAACTGCAGGTGTGCATTATGCAAATATCCCCTCTTTTTAGAGGTCAGAACAGTTTAGGCCAACTCAGACAATGTTCAAAGGAACACCGAAAGGAGGCATTATATGAAACTTATATGACTTTCCCCCGTTTCGAAGGAAAAGAAAATAAGGTGACAGCAGAAATGAAATGCTTTACCTATCAAAGAGAATTTTCGAGGTATGTTTATACATTCCTGCTCTATCTTTGAAAAATTAATTGGCCAACTGTTGCCTCAGAAATACCTCCCACTTTAACTTTTACAGCTTGTCACATATCTAAACATAAAACTTAAAAGCTTTAAAAGAATGCTGCATGTCCTTTAAAAACAATCTGTAGACTTGCTGGACATCATTTACAACAAACTTTTATCATGATAGTACTATTTTTGCCTGTTGAATCTGCATAGCATGCAGGTTGCTAGCCTGTATTATGAAAAAGCTTGAATAATTGAAACATTGTCGTCAAAGTACCTTTATAAAAATATAATATATTGTAATAATAAATACATAAAACATTTTTACCGTAATTTAATATTTAGTACTTGATTATCATCTATGCTATAGCCTATCTATTTGTATCATATCACAATAAAATTAGATAGGTTTCTCTCCTATTCTCTGATCTGAATCTGGGAAAAGCACACCAGATCTGACAGACTGGACAGCAGTGGCAATTAATACAGCAGACACAGACACATGTATTTGACAACACTTATAAGTAAGTCATAAAAAGACAGCACTCAAAATAAATCCATATGCAAAATCAATATGACAGCTAGAAAATCGCTGACTTTCAAATGACTAGTTCAGGTAGCTTGTATCAATTTTTTCAGTGTCAATTTTCAGAGGCATTACAGCATGTCAGAGCGGAGAGATTAAAATGCCTAACAAGTAAAAGCACTTTTGGGTCTGAAACTTCAGGGACATCAAAAAGCAGGGTGCAATGAGCCACAGGGCCACATTTGTGTTTGCTGTTGATTATGACTATGTCCCTGGAGGTGCAGTATCTAAAATTAAATCAGTCATTCCTGCCACCAAGATGAAACAACCTCTCCTTTCTCATTAAATGCAGCATCTCCAATGATGAAAGGAGCAGAAGAGAGGCACTGGCAAGCCAATATTTGACCATTTTATGTTCTGTCACTGAACAAAACTCTGTGCTGAAGTCCAATTCGCCTTTGCCCAAAAAGAGGCGAAAATTAAGAAGCTGACAGTGTGTTTAATCGGTATCCATTTATATGGCAAGGCTGTGTGGCGTAAATCCTAACGTCCAGCCTTCATCCCTGGCCAGCCACCAGAAAGCTTTTTCAGATACAGAGATACTCACCTCAATATGTTCTGCTGCAGCATAAAAGTCGGTGAAAGTGATATCTTTTAATGGGCTTTAGATTTCAGATTTATGGCCTTGTAGGACACCCTGTCAAGGTTCCTGACACAGACACAAATGAATATGGAGGAGTGTCTTTTTCTAGAATGTGTCTCAGTTCCTAAATCTCTGTGCTCAACTTGTAGTGAGACATTCTAATGACTCCTGATATTTCCTGACATATCCTGATCACATACTGTAACTAGTAACTACTTCTGCACACAGGGTTGGGGATTCAATGGGAGCGTCATTCATTCATTTAAAGAGGGCTTAGGGGTGAGCAAAGCACAATAAGCAGGCAAATGAACCCAGATCATTATGTATATTTTTGTTTCCTAAAGCTAGGAATAACTGTATTCTAGGAATAACTGTATTCGTCATGGACTTACCTGGTGTGTGAACGGTTGTAAATATGCATGTTGCTAAAACCTTTCTATGATGTAATGGTACATTGTTCCTGGTTTATTGTGATTCATCATTATTTGAACTGCAAACACAAACACTGGTGAAGTAGGAAGCCAGGGGTCCGTTTCGACCAAACAGGTCATGACCACCCCTGCTGACCAATAGCATGAGGAATTTGCCACCTTCTTCATGTGTATAGCTTTAATACAAAGTTAGCTGTGATAAATGCATACATTATGACAAGTTTGCATAATAAACACAAGTTTGCTCTATTTATTAATAAATGTGTTTTTTAAGAGTGTATGAAAGGATAATTCAGGGTTTTATGGCTCCCTATACAGTAAGTAAAGTCTGGCTTTGATCATCAGGTATTTCCTGAAATGCATGAATTATTCACTGAGCTAATAAAAGTAAAAGTGCTGACACAAAGGAGTGTGCACAATTACAGGTTACAGAGACAGCGGTGGGATACTGAAGTGCTACTGTTGACATGTGATATGTTGATATACACTCAGCCAGGCTTGTGTGAGTATAGCACAGGAGGCCAGTAAAGATGTTTTTTCTAAGTGAACCGAGTGTGTGTGTGTGTGTGTGTGTGTGTGTGTGTGTGTGTGTGTGTGTGTGTGTGTGTGTGTGTGTGTGTGTGTGTGTGTGTGTGTGTGCGTGCGTGTGTGTGTGCATGAGCGTAAGAGAAACAAAAAGAGTGACTTTGACTGAGTGTATTTGTTTACTGGAAGATAGAGAAAATGAAACATTTTAGCCCAAACCCTGCCAGCCCTACTCCCTTTTTTTAAGAAAATGCAAAAAGCTGGCAACACGTGCTCAAGACTGTCAAAGTAATCACACAGCGGCCCAGCTCAGTGAAGCCTGCAGAGATAAGACATGAGACTAAGGGAAGGGGATCACACAGAACCCTTCTGCATGTCACACACACACACACACACATACACACACACAGGCACACACTCTCACAAACACTCTCGTACACACACACACTCTTGCAAACACACACAGCCTGTCTCTCTCAGCCTGACACACAGACCCACCCCCGTGAAACAGGAAATCTCCAGCTCTCTATTGATGAACATTCCCTCTGTAATCCACATCTAGCCAGGGGCTCATTTGATTCATCAAACACAGCCCCTCTATGCCTATCACACAGCTAAAAGAGCTACATCAAAACACACACACATGCACACATTATTTACTAATAGACAAGGCCATATGTTTAATGAGCTGGTCTCCTAATAAATTACTGATGCATCCTATTAAAATAAAAACACATCTTTTTTTGTTGTGTGCCATCACCTTTGCCACTCGCTTTGTAATTGCAATTGCAATTCAACTTGTGAAACCTCTTATGCAAATTTGAACTGATCTGAGCCTGATTGTGATATGCTAATTGGTCGTGCTATCTGCAGTGCAGAAAAAGCCTTGCGCACTGGTACATAGGTTCACCACGGGAGCGGAACAAGAGTGAGATTGAGCTCATTCAGAAAACCTGATGAGAAAGTGGAGCTTAAATCTGCTGTCTGACTGGATTACTGGAGCCAGGAGGTATTTTATGAAGTCATTTCCTGAGCAGAATGTTTTTTAATATATCTATGTGTGCGTGCACAAACGCAGTGTATGTGTGTGCGTGTGTGTGTCTGCGTGTGAGTGTGTGTGTCTGCGTGTGAGTGTGTGTGTGTCTGTGGGTCAGATTTGATTAACAGCTTTTTATAATAGTACCAGGTGATTTTTTTTCCCTCCGCACCCTACCTCTCTTTTTTTATTCTGTTTTCCTTTCTCTGTCTCTCTCTCTCTCTCTCTCTCTATTCTCTCAGTGTCCCTGGAGTGGAGTGGAGTGTGGAGTCAATTCAGTGATGGACAGAGAGTGTGTAATAGCAAAAGATAACAGCTAAAGGAGAGGGAGAGGGAGACGTAGAATTAGTCGATGAAAGAAAGACTGATATGGAATAAACAGTAGCAGTGAAGGACAGCTGCACACATGCACAGAGAAAGAAAAAGAGAGGAAGTAAATGGTGAGAGAAAGCAAAGAAGGAGCAGAGAAGAAAAGCAGAGTGCGGGGGGATACGGGGAGAAATAAGAGGTGAAAGGGTTTTGAACGTGAAAGAAAAGCAATGAGAGAGAAAGAGAACAGATGTGGGAAATAGACAGGAGTGAAAGATGGGAAAAAAAAGAGTGAAAGAGGCTGAGACAAGAAACGAGTGATGCTGTTTGCCATGACTGAATGCCCAGGAAAGAGTGGGGGAAGATAAGGACCACACTTGCACTCGAGCAAAAAATGAACTAAAAAATGATCCTCCCTCCACTCGTGTGCATGCGTGCATGTATGCGTGTACATGTGTGTGCGTGTGTGTGTGTGTGTGTGTGTGTGTGAAAGAGAGAGAGAGAGAGAGATAGAGGGAGAGCTCAACCAAACAGTCAGTGAGAACACATAAGAATACCCAGGGCTGCTGGGTATTTATCTCCTGGCCACACTACCACCTGGCAGGCAGAAGATACCTCCGTGGGCAGAACTGTGGCAAACGACACCTCGTCGCATGTTGTCTCTCACAGCTCTCCTTTGCATGATACGCTATTAGAGCCCTCATAGAAAGCTTTTATTTGAAAATGACTTGACTTGGAAAAAGCTCATTTCACCATACATGGATTAAGTTCTGTGATAGACTACAATAAAACTTCAGTCAACTTTTCATTTAAAAAAAACAGCTTTTAGTCTAGGACTATGTTTAATTTTTTTGGGATACTAACTCTATGACTGTACTGTATGGCTACATAAAAAAAAATCAAACAGAAAAAGACGAAAGGAACCCTTTTCTATGTTAAGTAATGTTTTCTGGGGAAAATCAGGATACTTTTCAAACTGGATCTCTAGGTTAGCATTTGAAAACAGAAAGATTGAGGTACTCCTAACAATAAAATATGGAATTCTTTTATTTAAACTTGTCCACATGCCAGCACGCTTCAACATTTAGTCTTTATCAGTGTAGCCCTATGATCATTGATCAATATGTTTGACAGAGCAGACAGATACTGTACGTTTCAACAAAAACAGCTTACTTCTGCTGTATCATTTTTACAACATCTATTTTGGTACATCTCTCTTTCCCTTCAAAACTCTCTTATCTCCCTGATCAACCACCCTCCCCAGCCCCCATCCCCTTCACCAAACAAGGGTTTGTCGAACGCAAAGTTGCTAACTTCCTAGCCACTACCTTTGTTGTGACTTCCGAAGTTCCGCACCAAAGGCTACTTTGCGTTTCTCGAAGCTCACTACGGTAGTACTTTACTTCGGAAGGAACAACTATGGTAGTGAGAACCTCGGAAGTGAGAAACTTTGGAAGTAACAACTATGGTAGTGAGAACTTCCAGAAGAGACCCTCCTACGCGTTTCTCGAAACCTTCATAGTAGAGATACTTCCAAAGTAAAGCCAAAACTTCGAAGTGAAGTTGTGAAGTTCTCACTACAGCTCTCGAAGTGAAGTTACAGCCTTACTACAAAGGTTTACCCCACCTACGGCAAAACTTGCAGTACAGTAGATCTTTGAAGTGCCAATATCTCGTAATCCTACAGTACAAACGCAGTGAAATTCAATCGGTGTGTAGAGGTTACCATAATACAGCTGTTGAAACTGTTAAATGGCCAATTTGTGATATGGAATTTTTCTTGTTAAAACCGCATGGCATAACTTAAACATTTAATGGTTTGCACAGCAGTATTATGATCACCTGCACAAACCGATTGAGTTTCGCTGAGTGTGGACTGCAGGATTATGAGATATTTGCATTAGAATTTGGCCTTCAATTGGAAGGTTTGATGATGGCTCCCCTCCCCACACACCCACAGCCCTCGTTGTTCAAGCCCCCCCCCCACACACACAGTGCAGCATAGCCTTGCTCCTTGTGTTATGCCCTTCCCACACACCCACAGCACACAGACCCTCACACCCCCCCCCCCCCTCCCCACACAGCATGCAGCATATAGCCTTGGTCCTTGTGCTAATGCCCCCTCCCCACACACCCACAGCACACAGCCCTCGTTGTTCAAGCCCCCCCCCCCCCCCACCCCCCCCCCCCCCCCACACACACACACACACACAACACGCAGCCCTAGGCTCTCGCTTTATCCCACCCCCCTTCACCTTTTTTCTACCTCTGCCCTTCTTATGGCCCCCCCAAATGCATTCTACGCACTTTACTCCCCACTCCCCATGCACAGTCTAGACCCACAATCATCAGTTTCACTGCATGTCCTACTACCCAGTATGTCTATGTACGTGACAAATAAAACTCCTTGTATCCTTGTATCCTTGTATCCTTGTACATCATGCACGTTTGGTTGGAAACTGTTATGAGCCGAAAAGGCAAGTTGACATTCCATTGGTGCAATGGGATAAGTGACTGTACTCTATTGAAATTAGAAAAGACATTACATTAAATTACATTACACTTAGCAGACGCTTTTATCCAAAGCAACTTACAAAAGGAGGACATAATAGCTAACAGATGTGTAGAGAACATTGAAGGTACCTATGTAAAGAGATGGTTAGTAAAAATTACTTTTGTTAGGAAGGAAAGCAGTCTCGGAAAAGAGAAGGGTCTTCACGAGCTTTTTGAAGGTTGCGAGGGATATTACTGCTCTTGTAGCGACTGGTAGGTTGTTCCACCACTGAGGGACAACAACCGAGAAAAGCTTGGAGTGACCTCGCTTCATCTTAGGAGAGCGCTCTGGACGGGATGTAAGCATTTAGTATGACATTGAGAGGGGGCAGATCATCAATCATCACGCCGAGGTTTTTAGCAACCTTGTTTGGAGCAATCGTGACAGTGTCCATATTCAGGCTGATATTATGGTGGGTTGACTCCTGGGCTGGGATCACCAGGAGTTCGGTCTTAGACAGATTGAGCTGGAGGTGGTGTTCCTTCATCCATGTGGAGAGTGCGGAGACCGTGGTGTCATCTGGTCGGAACGACAGGTACAGCTGTGTATCATCAGCATAGCAATGATAGGAGAAGCCGTGTGAGCGGATGGCATGGCCCAGCGAGGTGGTGTAGATGGCGAAGAGAAGGGGGCGCAGCACCGACCCTTGGGGCACCCCTGTGGAGAGGGTGTGAGTTGATGACAGTTGTCCTTGCCATGACACTTCAATGGAGCGTCCAGTGAGGTAGTGGTATGCCTGTGATGCCTATGTTTGAGAGCGTAGTTAGCAGTATGCTGTGGTTGACTGTATCGAAGGCCACTGATAAGTCGAGTAGGATAAGTACTGATGATTGTCCTTCGGTTCTGGCTACTCTTAGGGCTTCTGTGACGGAAAGCAGTGCTGTTTCAGTGGAGTGGCCGCTTCTAAAGCCAGGCTGCTTCGGGTCAAGTAGGTCGTTCTGGGTGCGGAAATTAACAACCTGTTTAGAGACCGCCCTCTATATGGCTTTTGAAAGGAAGGGAAGCAGCGAGACCGGCCGATAGTTCTCCACCTGGGTGGGGTTGAGTGTGGTCTTTTTGAGCAGTGGTGTGACCCTAGCCTGTTTGAAGGCGGCTGGAACTATACCTGATTGATAGCGAAGCATTCATCACGGACGTGATCGATGGGACTACTGTTGGGGCGATGGCTTGCAGCAGATTCGAGGGGACAGGGTCTAGTGGGCAGGTAGTAGGACGGCTGCCAGTGATGAGTTTGAGGACATCGCTTTCGGAGAGAGGAGTGAATGAGAAGAGTGTTGCATCGTAGACCGGAGGAGGTAGCAGGGTGAGGCCGGGTGGACCAGAATTGATTGCTGATAGCCTTTACTTTTTCTGTAAAGAAAGAGGCAAAAATATTAGCAGTTAGATTGGTAGCAGGAGGCAGGGGAGGGGGGTTGAGCATTGATTTGAAGGCACAGAAGAGTTTCCTTGTCTCAGTGGTGTTGCTGATTTTATTGTTGTAGTAAGTTGTTTTAGCAGTCGTAACAGAGGAGGAGAATGACGCTAGAAGAGATTGGAAGGTCTCTAGATCGGCCGGATTGCTGGATTTGTGCCATTTTCGTTCCGCAGCTCTGAGGTGCAAGTTCGAGACCGGCTTGAATCATTATGGAAATCTAAAATGTGTGTGGCCTCACAAGTACATTAATGTGGATTTATATTGCTCTAGTTTGTAGTTTGGTTGAATTTTAAACGACTACATGTAGAAGAAATGCATTGTATCAGTATAACAGGTCAGTGATCCGTGACTGAAAGCACCACCGTTACTCAGCTTAAAATGTTGTCGTGAATGGTGATTGTGGAATGTAGGCTAAATGTTACCATACTGTAGGTGTGCAAACGATTTGAACTTGTGACTAAATGGAACAGTGTCAGGAGCACATCACTTTGCCACTGAGCTATAGCTGCCAGTGGTCAATTAATCTCGTGGCAGAGTTTATCAATAGTATTGACAGATGACGTCAAAACGCTATTAAAAGTTAAGGATTTATAAGAATATAATTTCCTTCACTACATGCATCGGCTTTGCCATATGGCCACGTTTTAATGCGGTAATTGGTTTAACCAGATGTTTGCCATAGCTTAATCATTATTATCACCATCGTATAATTTCAACAAGGATTCTCCGTCATGGCATGTCAACAAAAAAGATAGCCATCCAATCAAAATGGTTTTCCCCTGCTTTTCCTCCGTTGCTTCCATGCTTCACACACTGAAGTGAGAAGTAACAACAATGATAGTTCTACTGAAGTACGAGTGCTTCGAGAAACAGTCGGGTTTCGCCACTACGGTAGTAGTAACTTCGGTAGAACTATGGGAGTGGAATGCTAACCTAGGAAATTGTTTGAAAAACGCACCTAAGATTAGGAAAGAAAGCATTCTGAGTTTTCAGGCATGTTGTAGACTCCATGCCATCTGAGGCAGGTGTCAATCAGCTGGAGCTGCCAATACCCACATCTGTTTTGAAACCCGTGAGCACACACATACACACTCGCACACACACACGCGCGCGCGCACACACACACACACGCACACACATACACGCACGCACGCACACACACAGCACTCAGTCCTAGACCAACACACACACATGACGTTTCAGTCCTCAGTCTCAAGGCACAACAATAGCCGAGGCACACTGCTGAGAGTGAAACAATGATAAAGCACTGGGCTCGTAACAGTAATTGACTGTGTCGGCAGTGAGCCAGCAGTTACCACCGAGAAAGCAAATCAGTTCTTTGGCATATGCATTTGCCTTCTCACATGAGTGTCAAAAGAGGCTTTGAAATGCTGTTGGCATTTAAACACAATGAAGGACTGCACTTGGAGCCCATTCAAGATGACATTTTATAGTCAGACAAGAAAAAGTGCAGTATTTTTCATTATTTAATCTGAAATTAACTGTTTAGATCCAGTACCATAGTATATCTTGATCAAATTTGGAATACTTTAAGGTCTAAATCATCAATGAATATAAGGTATTAATTATATATGTGTTGTTGCACAGCAAAGATAAAGTATCCTGAAACTGTATCTTAACAATGAGTAACCCTTTCTCTTACAGTCACCTAATTACTAAGTATTTACCTGGCAACAACATGGTAACTTGTGAAATGTAATGAATGAAATTACATGGTACCAACACAGTTAAAAATGTGGTAACTACAGAATAAAATGTTTGTATTACTATGAAAAACCTTTGGGGCCTGTCTGGATGCAGCCTTTAGAATTTAGAACTTTAGTTGCTCAAAGAAAGAAGTAGCAACATAGGAGCTAATAGGGCAGTAAGGAGATTTTGCCCACTATTCCAGTAGTAATACTAAAGTTCTAGTAGTGATAATGTAACAATGCAGTCACTAAAATGCTAAAGCGCTGTCGCCTGTCTTTTTTCAAATAAAATGCTCAAGGTTTTCACTGGAGACAATGCAAATGGCTATTACGTGATAAACTGTTAGGACAAGTTTTTATTTTTCATCCTTGTGTGAATCTGTTTTGCTAGACTGTTTCAAATTTACATTTCACACAATCTACAGTAAAAGAAATAGCAAGCAATGTCATTAGGCCTGTTTTGTTTCTTATTCCTTTCTCATGTCACAATACATCATACTTTCATAAAATCAAGCAACATAACCTACTCCACCTTTTCTGAGTACATCATTATTTCCAAAGCCAGTGCTGGATAAACATGGATAACAAACTGGACAAGTGGAGTCCAAACAAACTGGATAACCGTGCATGCAATGGTATGGGCAAAGATGGTAGATATGCCAAGATCATCATGATGAGGCATTTCTTGGAACCATGATGGGACTGCATAAAGGGGGATTAGTCCACTCCCCCCCTTTACACTAAACATTTAGCACTGGTCAGTTTACTGTGTACATTGTAGTTACATTAATCAGGCAACAGCTCTCAATTATCAGGTCCTATTTTAGGAGATGCAAGGAGAGCTGGTCATCCTATAGCATCAAAGCTGCAGCTCCATGAGACGTTGAATGCTTCAGAGGACATCAGTACATGCAGGAGGAGCTGTACATTGATTGCCAGGGCAGTCAGAGAGGCACGGTGAGGGAGACAGCTTCAACTCATGTTTCAGCAGCAAGCTCCTCTTTCGGTGGTGCATCTGTTTTAAAGGACGCAAAAACACAGCAGTGCGTGTATTGGACTTGATCAATAATTTAAAGCAGAGCCTAGCCTGAAGTAATTAATTTTGCCTATGCAACATTAAGTTGCAACCCTCCTCATGTGAACCAAAACAAACAGTTGAATAATACACAGGGATGCGAGGGAGCATTCACCTGCCTTCGCATATAAACAAGAGGCTGGTAAACAAAGGTAGTATTAAGTGTAAAATATGACTTGATGTCGGTAGCTTGTTCCTTCTACTCTTGTACAGGGAAGGGCCCTAATTAATACTTCTGTGGCTCGTGCTATGGCCCGCTAGGCTAGGCTGCTTCTTCTGTGTTTGACTAACTACTTGCAGGTTTCTAGGGAGCTGGCCTCAGTGCTGATGAGCTGCTTCAGGTGTCTCACCAGCTTCAAAGACTGCTGCCTCTCCCATTCTGGGACCTTTTTTGCTTTGATTTTGACACAGCAACATAGCACTCTCACATCCAACAACATGCATGCATTACTGATGACTGACTTTGACCCATCTCATTGTGTTTGTTTTGTCTGGAATTTAGTTAATAAATATATTTTGTTAGAAAATCCATCCTCACCTCCCTCTTTTTGTTGCGGCCTTGGCACAGGGTTGTAACACTCTCTAATAATAGAGTCTAATTATTCCTTCTCAGAATAGCAGTGGAACACCTCAGCATGAAACCATCTGTAAAAATCAGTTACATATTTTGCCCTATTTCAAAACTCCCCTTTTTGACAAGCATACAGATGGTTAGCTTTCCCGATTCTCAGTTCTCAGAAGGAATCTCGTGAGGTTCTCGTGAGGATTACGAGATAATAGCACTTTTACAGTCAACTAAATACTGCAAGTCTTGCTGTGGGTGGGTCAACCTCGGAAGTGAGATCTTTACTTCAGCGTAAACCTTTGTGGTCCTATGCTGTCCCTAGCGGCGGCAGTGGTAAACACTTCTCGCGACTGCAGGAATCTCGACTTGTGAGAATTAAATGAGCATCGGGAAAGCTAGCCATCTGTATGCTCAGGATCCACACTATTACAACAGGTACTGTTCCACTGCCTCAAGAAAGGTAGGCACTCCGCCAAACAAAAATCTATGGGTGGTCCACCTGAAATAAAGATGGATTTGGCATCAACTTACGGCAAATATCAGACTAATTATGCACATATTGGGATCGATGCTAGGTTTAAGTTTTCTGTTATTCCCTGCCACTGGTAAATGAGAGAGAGCGATAACATGCACTAGCCACCCCCACCCCAATGTAATCCCGTCCACTTGGAGCAATGGCTTTCATCAGGTCAAGTATGAAAGGACAGAAGCTCCTTCAAGCTATGAAGCAAAAAATGTGCTGTACATTAAAAGACATTCTTCTGAAATTATCTGAATTTCATTCATTAAAACAGGAATAGCCCTTTGGTCAAAATGACTGACCTTCAGGAATGGCATACATTTTCTTGCATTAGTAGTAATACTGCTGTACGAGGGAGAAAAACTATTCATGGTTTGGTTATCATTTGGTTTCGCCACCAGTGGTGGCGTGGCAGTTAAGGTATTGGACTTGTGATTGCAGGATTGCAGGTTTGAATCCACCAACTGGCATTAGTGCCACTGAGGTACCCTGAGCATGGTATCGTCCCCACACACTGCTCCCCGGGTGCTGTTGTCATGGCTGCCCCCTGCTTAGGTGTGTAATGGGTTAAATGCACAGTCAATTTTGTTCTGTGTGGTGTTCCATATAATTACAATGACAATGGGTTCTGTTTGTTTGTTTTTTTTTTCTAGTACAGCACCAATACAGAAATAAATTTACATTAATTGTTTGCATATTGATCATCAGTGGTTGATAAAATATTTTCGAGACAATAAGGACCTCAAAAATAAACTACTAACAGACCACTAACTAGCCAAAAGCAATATTAGCAATATTGCTTAAATTATCAGCCTACAGAGAACTGTACTGTAGTTCCATTCTAGTTTGGACCATTATAACATTTCCAGGATTTGTTTCTACTGATTCAAACAATAGAGGAAGACCTCCGTGACAAAGAATATCTTTTATTGAAACAGATTTGAACAGCTTCCATTGTAGAACAATGTCCAGTCATTGCATCACTACATGGTACTGACATTGCAAGCGTGTGGAGAAAACCTAGTGATCAAGGTGATCAAGCCAGCTGATGAAAGTGGAACAAGGCCTGAAGGAAGTACAGCAGGATAGAGCACCAGTACCCAGCTGATTGGCTCGTTCGGGAGAAGGGTCCCAAACCGTGCTCTTACCCACCGAGCTCATCGCCCTGTGGGCTTTTAGACGATAACAGAAATAACACGGGGAAGAAATGTGAGAGTGTGTGTGTGTGGAGGTGGGGTGGTGGTGGTGGTGGTAAGGTATCCACAGGAGAATCTGATGAAGTCTTCACTCACTGCTAGTAGAATAGCTATCTTGTAAGAACAGTGAAAGACTACAAGGGCACCAAATACAACAAATGCCTAAGGAGATATCTGTCGGGAGATTTAAAAGATGTGACCCTTAAATTCTCTAAGAGAGAGCTCCATCCATCCATCCATCCATCCATCCATCCATCCATCCATCCATCCATCCATCCATCCATCCATCCATCCATCCATCCATCCATCCATCCATCCATCCATCCATCCAACCATGTGTGCAATAATGTGTTAGATGTGATGAATACATTTGTAAAGCATCAAAGATGTTGTTATATTGCTGCTCATCTATGCAAAAATGTTTAGCATAACCTGAAGCCTAGCTTTACACTACAACTTCAAGTTTAGTACAGCTGTGACTTATTGTCTTTGACAGCATCTGTAAGTGTCACCTTTCTAATAGCACTGACTAATGCACAACATGTCCTGTCATTACTGTAATCCTAGCTCTTGTTTGCATTACGCCCAGGTTTGGCGCCCAAACCATGCGGGGTGTGAATGATTTATAAAGGACTTTTATGCAACAGCGGTCATTATTCAAGATTTGTCACTTCCTTCCAAAGAAAATGTATTTCATGTCTCCTCCACACAATGACTAGTCAGAATGGGCCCTCAGGTTCCGGGCTCTTGCATATTTGTGGCGTTCATTACAACAAGTACCTCCAACAGTTAATGTGGAAGCTAACAGCCTGAGCGGGGCCATGAGGTGGTTCACTGACCCTTAATTACAGTGGGGGGAAAATCATTATTACCATAAGTAATTTACTCATACTATACAAGAGAGGGAAAGGGAACACGTGAGAGAGGAGGAAAAAGAGAGGAAGAATTCGAGAGTGAGCTCAAGAGAAAGAACATACCATAAATAAAAGGGTGGTCCAGGGTGGTTCATTGTTTTTGGGGAACTGACAGTGAATCTTGTGATTCGGAGCAGAGGTATAAAGGTGGCTGTAAAAAAGGACACAGGCCTGTCACAAACACACCGCAGACTTCCTGCTCTCTCATTATCCGTCTTCTGTTGGACTCTTCCGCACTCGTTTAATTAGAGACATAATTAAATAATATGGCTGAATGGGGTGAGCAGGACAAGCTCTAATGACCTCCGTGTGTGTCACTTCTCCTTCTCTAATATGAGGCAAGAATTCAATTAGGCAGCGGATAACTCTCCCCAGCGCCTCTGTTCTCCCTGGTGAGTTGTTTTGTTATACTCACACTGTATTTGCATATGCTTTTGTCCACATGTGTTAATTAACTCATGCTCAGATAACACATATATACACACCCACATCTACACATGTGGGCACATACATATATACATGCACACACACACACACAACACACGTTCATGACATCACAAAAAGAAAGGAAAGGAGAAAGAAAAAGGGAGACACAGACATGCAAAACGCAGTCATATGCAGACACAAATACACAAACACACATAAAGTAAGTGTGTGCAAACACAAATACACTCACACAACATACACACATGCACATGCAGTATGAGTGTGGGTGTTGGGAGAGGTTGGTTGGCAGTAATGTGCACTCATTGTGAAAGGAGAAAAATGGCCTTAATCACCGCAATCCTGTTTTGGCTCTCACTAGCGTCGCCGAGTCCTCGTCTGGCCAGTCAGTGGAAATTATCAGCAATTTGTCATCAGGCCCTGATAGATCCGGCACTGGGTCCAGGACACAGCACACAACCCCACGCAAAAACCCTCGCCGGCCCGCTTCACACCTCCACCACCAGCTGGGAACGCGTTGTGTTGCCGGGGCTAATCCTGGTCCCTTTGCCGTCCGGCCCGTGCCATCCATCTTAAGAGCAAACTGGGACACAGCTGCAGGTACTCTGTGACAGGGACAAATGGGGGACAAGAGGCCGTCCCACACAGCAGACCTGTGTCTTTATGTCACAGGTTTAAGATCGTGCTATGATTAGTTGCAAAAATGGTGATTTTCTTTTTTTGAGCTGTGCGAAGACATAAACTGTAATATTAACTGTAATGTAGCGTGCGGCTCAGGGGACAAGTGTCTTTGTCAACCTGGAAGCAGGACGGTGGCATTTTTGGCTGCCAGCTGAGTGATTTCCCAGAAAAACAGGATGCCCGGATCAGTTTTTGCCCGAGACAGGGGCCGTCTCCTAAACACGCTGAGCTGGGTTGAGCTGGGCTGGTTCTGTCCTCGGCTGGGCTTTGTTAGCCAACAAACACCACAGGTCTGCAAGCTGCGCTGCGGTGCGCTGCGCTGTGCTGTGCTGTGCTGTGCTGTGCTGCATGCTTTTAGAGCCTGGTCACCTGCCACGGCCGTTCCCAGCTGGTTGCAGTGCTACACACTCTAAATATAGAGGCCCCTGAAGAGTGGCCTGCGTATGAACTGGCCTAACACAGACTCTGCGATGAAGACTGTTTTTCATCCGTCTGTGTTTTTCATCCGTCTGTTTTTTTCATTTCATCTGTCTGTGTGCTCTCACCAGTAGTGCTGAGGTTATCAAACTGCTAAACATGTTTGCACTAAATGAAACAAGGAGAAGCATACAAAATAAAAAAATAGCAAAAACTAAATTATAAGCATATATATAATTACATGCAAAATTATAGGCAAGTATGTATAATTCCACAAGACACTGAACTGCAGAGCCATCAATCAAGTCTACGACATAACAACTGTCTCCTGTGTAAGGAAGCAATCCTGGTGATGGTTATGAGGTGTCATGTGTGGCAGCTGGGAGAAACTGCATAAATGATCCACATTTCAGGTTATCATACCTGGAAATTAGGGGCTGCCTGAACAAAATCTCATTTGACGCATAAACCTACTTGAATTATCCCATCTGAATATTTAAACCAATCTCTCTCTCCCTCTCTCTCTCTGGTTCGCAGTGCAGGACAAATACCTTACGTGAGACCCCCTGTGGTAAGTCCATTAACATGTGCCAGTCTATGTCATATCTCAAGCCCCCAGGACTTCATTCAACACTCTGACACCCAGTGAAATGGAAGAAAATAAAAAATGAAATTAAAAACCGTTGCCTTCTCCATCAAATTACAAAATGATACACATGCTTGCGGACCAGCGCGGTGATTGTCCTTGATTTTGATTTATCCCTTGCTGTGTTTCATGGTACATCATAAAACCTGCCTATGATTGGATCTCTAAAGATTTCAGACTGAATCAAGTAAACCGTGTTACGGAATAGGCAGATATATGAGGGACCTCATTGTTCGTCTATCAAACTTCTTGAAGGATGGAGGAAAGTAGTAGTAAATGTGTCAGTGTGTGTGTGTGTGTGTATCTGGGTGTGTGTGTGTATGTGTGTGTGTGTGTATGTGTGTGTGTTTGTATGTGTGTGTGTTTTTATGTGTGCCTGTGTGTGCATGTGTGGGTGCATGGGTGTGTGTGTGTGTGTGTGTGTGTATCGGTGTATGTGTGGGTGGGAAGGGGATGGTCCTATTACTGACAGGAATCGGGTTCAGTCTCGTTTCACTCTTTGGCCATGCGTCAGGCCTGCACTCGATACAACAGGCAGGAGAGGCAGGGCATAAATCAATGGTATACATCATATAAGGCCCTACAGCACAGCCGGGGGGGTGGGCGAGATGCTGCCTGCAGCATCTCAGATGCACTTGATGGGCTTGTTTCTCCTGGGTTGTGCTGCTGCATTGCAGAGAGAGAGAATGAGGCAGAGAGAGAGAGACAGAGAGAGAGAGAGAGAGAGAGAGAGAGAGAGCAAGAGAGGACTGGGAAGGAAAGATGGGAGATAGGGCGAGAAAAGGGAGTGTGTGTGTGTGTGTGTGGGGGGGGGGGGGGGGGGGGGGGGGGATGGGGTTGCATGATGGAGAAGGAAGAGGAGTAATGGCTTCCATCCATCTGCTAATTATCAGCAGCTGTCTACAGAGTATCACGGTGGATAAATCCCAGACAGTGTCCCAGGCCACATCCAAATAACCTGTGTGTGGGTAACAGGGACCAGGTAGCTATGACTGGAGGTGTATGTGTGTGTGTGTGTGTGTGTGGTATGTGTGCGTGTGTGTGTGTGTGTGTATGTGCGTGCATGTGTGGTGTGTGTGTGTGTGTATGTGTGTGTATGTGGTGTATGTATGTGTGTGTGAGAGAGAGATGAGTGACAGTGTGACAGAGTTAAAGCTAAAATAAAAAAGTGGTTTAGTTTAACGGACAGTGTTTTTCTGTCCCTCCCTGATGTACCTGCTGTCTCTGAGTCGTCTTCGCTGGTGGAGCGATCGATGAGGCAGCAGAAGGAAAAGGTTACTCATCTGAAGTGGGTGAGAGTGCATTCATTACGTAAGGGCCACTGATTGCCAGAAATCCCTCCTTAAGACACCCGCTCCACTACCAAGAAAACAATTCACGTATTGATCAGAGCTGGGATAGATTTTTTTCATTCCAAGTAAGAATTGTTGAATTTCTCTCCTTGTGAGTCTGGAGTCTGCCATGCTAAATTAACTCTGATCAATCTTTGTAAATGTTATTGAACATGTGGATAAATATACCCTATAGATATACAGGCTGTACATGTCCAGTCTGATGTTATTACTGCAGACAGTTTGACACCTAGTTTTATTTATTTGTGTTCTTCAGTAATTCCTTAGGTGTTTTCACATATTTGTCATTTCTTCAACATTATATTACTCATTAAATTCTGCTGATTTAATGACATCAAGCCACATCAGTCATGTCCTAATGCAGTTAGTATAGAAATGGCTGCCACACCAAGATTCAGATATTCTCACCATGAGGTCTTCCACGCATCAGCCTCTTCCCTGAATCAGACTTTTTCAAATGAAACATGGCAATTTAATGTTGCTGCATTGAAAAGGCTGGCCGAATGGAGCGTGCAGGACGGTAATCCGCAATCTTCCGATTCAGTGTGGTTGCTGAAAAGATGATGGATTCCTCTTTTCTCAACCCCCATAGGGGGCTTTGCATTCCTCAGTAGAAAGGCCCAAGAGGAGGAAAAGATGTTAGGCATGCAAGCATGCTACCTAGCCAAGGGGTGTCAGATTTTTGTAGCGTGGAATCCATATCTTATTTGGACCTCCAGGCACCTAGATATTAAGGAGACATTGTGTGAGATATGACAGGAGACATGTAGGCATGCAGCTCTCCAATGATGGACAGCTAACACTTTATTGTACATAGGAGCTGTTGAGGGGAGCAGTTCTGGTTGGAATCCCAGATATGACATTTCGTTAAAGTGTAAGAAGTTGGCATGTGAACAGTTTTTTGAGCAGTAATATGGAACATGATGTAACAACATATGAGGTGTATTGAGCATTTTGCAATGGTTTCAAATATGAATCAATTAATCCTAAATGAGGGTCGAAAGTATTTAATATTATACCATATGCCCCCTATTCAACATGGTGAAAGCTGGGCTTTCTTCTAAGCACTGCTAAGTGTGGGATGCCCCATTGTCTGTTCAAGGACCACAGTTTATTTCTGAATTTGAATGCATCACATTGAAACTATGGAAAGGTCTTCACACTGCTGCATTTCAGTCATCCTCATACATTGTCTTCATAAACCTCTTACCTAAGCTCAGGCACTTTTGTGCAGTGCAGGAACACAAACACACATACTGTACACACACACACACACACATACACACACACACACACACACACACACACACGTACATGGATGTGTGCACCAATGCACATTATGTTTAAACATGTGTGACACACCCTTGGATTTGCATAATGAACACACTCACATGTTTACTTCTGTGATACATGAAGACACACACAGATGCAGTCTCTCTCTCTCTTTCTCTTTCTCTCTCTCTTTCTCTCTCTCTATCTCTCTCCCTCTCTCTCTCACACACACACACACACACACACACACACACACACCCACACACAAACGTGTTCACAGATGCACACACATACATGCCTACTGTTTGCGTGAGAGGAATGCATTCCTCTGGCCCCACTCTTCATCCATTCCCACAGGCGCTGACAGTAATGTTGCCATCAGCAGTCCGTGGTTTATGGGAAGAGCCGCCAATATCAGACTACACAGCTGACCTTGAGAGAAGCAGGGAGTTAGGTGCCAGAGTTGATGGCACGAATCTGAAATGCTATCAGGTAAAACATCACGGCTAGCTTGAGGCATAGGGATTACAAGAAACCTGAGCTAAAAGCACTAAAACAGTAAGACTGATGATACTCAACTAAGTCACTAGCTGGGATGGCCAAGAGAAGCTTCAATCCAGTACCACATAATTTGTTTCAGCCACTCGTAAAATCAGTCGAAAGTTAGAACCAGGTGATTTGAAATATCTGTTACTGGATTGTAGCTCCTGAATCTTCTGAATCCATCACTGTTACAAAACATATTTTTTCCTGTAATTATTAATCTCTGGAAAAATCAGTTATTCTGTTTAAGTCATCAATTCCACAGTGACACTTTGTATCCTCCTCACCTTAGATGTAAGCATTGCATTTTAACTATTATAGAAAAGGTATAAAAAGAAAAAAAAAGGGAAAAAGTCTTGAAAAGGCCCAGGTGCTGATGATGTGCAGCAAAAGTATTAAACGTCTCTCATCAATAATAAAGTCATAGAGAATCAGTGCACACTAGCGTAGTCTTTTTGCTGATTAGTTTTTATTTGGGTTCACCCAAATAAAAGAACAGGTGTAATGTTATGTTTGCCATGCAGTGTCTCTCAGCTTATTCTGTGGATCTACGTTGTATCTTGACAGATGCGAAAAAAGAACAGAGCTCATATTCAAAGACACCAGTAGAGGCTCCAGCTAGATAGTTTGCTGTGAGACTATGAGACTGTAAGATTATGTGAGAGGTTTTATTGTAACAGTATATGGCCAATCTTTCAATCCCCACTGCCATCTTGTCTCCAGCAGTGCTGTGATTTACAGAGCTTGATTCAGACACACACACACACACACACACACACACACACACACACACACACACACACACACACACACACACACACACACACACACACACACACACACACACACACACACACACACACACACACACCAAGGATCACGCCAAGGTTAATATCCCTGTGGGCAAGAGCTACAGGGATCCGTATGCAGAGCGTCTAAGGAGAAATGGATCAGTTAAATACTGCTTTCATAATACTCATTACCCATATGAGCTTTCAGTCAGGCAGTAGTAATTTAGATTGAATAAAATAAATGTAAAGACATCATTACATAATATCACTTTATACTGTATAAATTCCACCATTTATACCAAAACATATAAATTAGTTCTTTATAGCCTGCATAGTGAAGACTGAGATTCACATGTTTTTTCAAATCTAACAGTATGTAGTAGTAGTTTTAGTAGTAGTAGTAGTAGTAGTAAGCATAGCACATTTAGATGAACCATCTCCATTTATTTTAATCCCTTTACAATTTTTGGCTGAAAAGCAACAGCTCTGCTCCTAAAACATCAAATGAAATGATAATGGCTTTGCCATTACCACTTTCAAATCTGTATTAGTAGTTAACGCGTATCATATAAAATTATCCAGTACAATGCTGCAAAAATTTCACAACTGTAGCTTTTAAACCCTTTAAATGTATAGCCAAATTTCTCTTTTTAGTGTGTCTGTGTGTGGGGGTTATAAAATGCTTTACCATTAAAGCACCACATCAATCATTAATTTTTAGACCCATTTTGTTACCCACCTCATTGTATCCAGTGAATTCTTGGCTGGAATCTCAACAGTGCTTAGAGACTGGTCTGTGGGTGTACAGTATTGCGGCACGTTTCCGTGAAATAATCCCACCAACAATGATCATTCATTCAGCTACTCTGTGCAGGGCCCATGGCCCAGGACCCAGGCCACACCAGGCTATATTTAGCCCAGGATTACTGCACCTACTGCACAAGATTAATGGGCTGTAATGCCGTGAGAACACTGCAGGTAGAGGCAGCGAGCGCCGGATTGATTGCAGGCAATTGCTCCTCGCCGAGACCAGTGTGTTATTCTTCATTAGCAAGCGTTCACTGTTCTGTTCTGTTCTGTTCTGCAGCCTTTTCCCTCGCCTTTCAGCATGTATTCACTGCATTTCATTTGCAAGGCATCACGGATAAGATGTAAAGCTGGGTAGGACAGACGCTGAAGATAAGAAAGAAGGAGAGAGAGAAAGGGAGAGAGAGCGAGTGTGTGTGAGAGAGAGAGAAATACAGAAAGAAAAAATGACTTCCTTTATGCTGTAGTTCTACACTACTATCCAGACCTGCTATGGATTCATTTTAAATGTGTGTTGCTGCACTTTTGTTTCAGTGCACAGCACACTGCATGTAAAAAAGAAGCCATCAAACATGCAGGCATCATCAGTGAGATAGCCTCAGGTAGGGAGACAGGCTAATGAGGCACACACTCTGCTGAAAGTCAGCCTTTCCTGCAGCAAAGCAAACCGCTTCAGAGACGGCACAGATCATGTCAAGCACATTAGAGCCTAGATGGGAGGCTGGGGGGAAGCATTAGTGGATATGCTGTGCAGCACAAAGACTTGGCTGGTCGTGAAAATGTACATGTCAGCGGTCAAATCTTATTATCTGGTCATGCTATAGATTTAAAGGTCCGGAATAAGATCAGAGTATCTTCCCCATGATAATGCAGTCTAGGCTCTTAAAGTACAGTATATACCCGTCTGCGCTTGTCAAACGATAAGTTAAGTTACTGCTCGATTACTCTATAATGAGACTATCACTAAAGTACCTATATCAATTATGTTATGGCAACTTCAATGTACTGAAGAAGTTAGTCAGTTTTTACTGTTCAGTGACTTATATAAGGGTGTTTCAACAAAATTATAGCAAGTGGCGTGGGCTTTACCAATGTATTTGCTGGAGACACTAGAAGCAAAACTTCTCTTTTTTCTGAAGTGCAATAAACTACCGAAGCATCACTTCCACTGAATTAAGCTTGTACTTCATTTCATACAGAGGGTCTGGCAGTGCTTCCATTGACATTGCTGTATTAGGCAGAATTTTGCCTAGCCAATCAGTGAACAAAGGGAGTGTTCATGAGCGATGATGTTAACTGTGTGTGCTACACTTGAATTGTAGTGCATAGGCAAGCTAATTGCATATGTTACGACCAGGCATTAGCAATTGGGTAAAGGCAGTGCCACTTGTTTTAAACTTCAGCAGAGTCCACACCTCCAGGAAGAAATCATTTGACAATACAGCACTGCCGGACATTCTGTACAAAATGAAATGAAGTACAAGGGGCTGGTTTACCAGGCTGAAGCAAAGCTAGACTGGCTATCACATTGGGTTTTTGCATGTACTGTTGCTCCCCATATGCAAACCTAGTCATTACTGATGATGGTTGCACACACTGTCAAATTCATTTATAGCTAATGTCATTGTAACTACTGAACATTGTTTATAACATGTACATAACATGATCATTCTGATCATGCCAAGTTTAAGTAGTGCTATAACTTATTGTCTCTTTCACTACCAATAATAACATAATACACTTGTTTACCACCAACAACTAAATTATGCCTTTCCTTCATCTTATACCAATATCACTACAAATGCAAATGTGACTAATGGTACAGTAAAATAGGCAATAAAAAATGGGTTAAATTAAACGACACATTATGTAGAACTGAAATACCATTTTCTAACATTTTCTCCAGTCTGTTTTAATGAAGACAAACCAGGCCTAAAAGAAGACAGTAGGCCCATTTAGAGATAAAATGGCCCTGTGCCTCCTGCATTTCCAGCGTGGCAATAAACATTAGCATTCTGCATCAAAACAAAAATTTATGGGCTGTAAGTGCAATGCTCATTACTTAAACTTCACTTTCATTTTGCTCACCTTCGATGTCCCTCAGAAACTTGGGATAATTAACGGCAGAGCAGTTTTTAAGCCCCCAGCTTTCCCACCTACCTTGTTGGAAGGGCTAAATCACTGTAATTAGAGATGAGCAATCTGCAACATTAATTACAATTCTGGATGGGAAAACAAACAAACCGCGTCTTTAAATACCCATGGTGCTATGTGAAGTTCTGCTTGTAGCAGCTGTTGACCAGGCTTAAGCATGCCTCCGGAGGATTGAGCATTGGAATCTCTGTGCCTTTGTGTATGAGTGTTTGTGTGTGTGTTTGTTTGTGTATGTGTTTTGTTTGAGTGTGTGTGTGTGTGTGTGTGTGTGGGGGGGGGGGGGGGGGTTCATGCGCATGTGTGTGCGCATGTGTGTGTGTGTTCATGCGCATGTGTGTGCGCATGTGTGTGTGTGTTCATGCGCATGTGTGTGTGTTTGTATTTCTGTTAGAAAGATATGGGGATGAAAGAAACCCAGACAACAGATGGGTTCTGTTAATGAATGCTGTTGATAGGGTGACGGATGGTTTCTTGGAGGGCAAGGTGTCATTAGGTTAACCATCTCTCTCCACCTCCACATTGGCCTCTGACACCAGGCCATGCCCACAACAACATCATCCATTCTGTCCAATTCAGTTCAGTGTAACTCTCATCCCATCACATCATTTCATGGAATTACCTCCATTATGCAATGAACAGTCACTACGAGCAACTGTAAGCTCAGAGCCACCAAATGGCACCAGCTACTGGCTCCCTTTTCTTCCACATGTGTGGTCTGATCAAACGCTTCCAATGTCTGCACTAGGGGGGTGTCAGAGAAAGGTTATTCAGCTAGATATAAGATAGCACAAAGTCATACCAGCAGAAAATAACCCTGAATTCAAAGATGTAAAAACATTTTCTAGCAAATTGTAGCACAGAAGCAGTAGTAAAGTGGGGATGGAAATGTGCTCATTTGCACCATAGCATAGATGTTCGTTTTGGGGCCATGATGACCTTATCAGTACAAAGGTGTCAGCACCAAAGAAAAAAAAAACTCTTGACTACATGTCCTTTTATACTGTACCTCATGAAGTACTAAAATGTATACTTTCATATGTAAAGGCACACTTTAGGTGCTTTTGGTTAATCACCAAAGCTTGAGACTGAGGAACAGCCTAAGGCTGGCCCCAGTCCTAAAAAAGGGTAAATAAACTACATTTATATGGCACCACACAGTGCACACAACGGAATTCACCTCTGCATTTAACTTACACACATGATCAGGGGGCAGCCATGACAACAGCGCCCGGGGAGCAGTGTGTGGGGACGGTACCATTCTCAGGGTACCTCAGTGGTGCTGCTGGCGACCCGGGATTCAAACCTGCATACCTTAACCGCTAGGCCACCACTGCCTATTTATATATATATATATATATATATTATAGAATGCCTCACATTCACCCACAGATTGCCAGCACAACCAGTACATCAGGAGCAGTATGGGGTTCAGTGTCTTGCACAAGGACATTTCGACCTAGCCAGAAGAGGGTGAAATCAAACCAGTGACCCTCAAGTTGCTGGGCAACTGCTGTACCTTCTGGCTCTAGCTTTGTACAGAAAATGGCCGTTTGACTCCTCTATAATGGTCTCCAACACCATCGCGTATGAGTGCCATACGAATACAGTTGAACACAGCGCATTAACCACTGCAGCTGCCTACATTAATTATAGGGTTTAAAAATGGCCTTAGGGGATTAAAGTACGTTAGCGAAGCACATGTAGAGGTCCCCAGCAGGGTGTGAAGTTTAGCTTAGCAGGTATGGCAGCTCCATTGTTGCCTGTGCTATCATTATTGTGAACTTTGTTCGCTGCTAAATAAACAGGACTTTACAACTCTGTGAGTCATGCAGAAAGGGGAGGAGGGGGCTTGGGGAGAGAAAAGTTTTCAAAAGTAACACATGCTCATGCACAGCAGCAGAAGCAGAAGGAAAAGCGACACAAGTTTTGAGTGCCTAGGCGATCACGTCACAACATCTCTGAATAAAACAGGCAGTGGGTGTTGTATATTTAATCGCTGTGAAGTCAGGGCGATAGATTAAGACTGATGGGGCCTCTCTGTGGTTGTGTGGCAGAGTGCGAGGGAGCTTCTGTTCTTTTCATGCGATGTATCTGGGATGGGATCATTTTAATGTTTGATTGTGTGAATGTGTTCAATCTCTGTGCGCATCTGGTAGTGTGTATGTGTGCGTTCAGCTCCATATTCCTTACTGTTCATGTCACGGCATCTCTCTCTCTATCGCCTCTCTTCTCTGTCTGTCTCGCTCTCTCTCTCTTTCACTCTCTCGCTCTCACTCTCCATCACAGCTTTAAGCATTACAAACTAAGTTCTCACTTCTTTTCACTCACTCTGCAAGGGAGGCACAAAAGAAGTAAGATGGGATAACGTCAAGTGGTTTAAAAATATTTTCTTCACAATGCAACACGCAATGCCAACTGTACAGCTCTCCGCAAGCACTGAAAATGAATACGACATTGACAAATAGAAATGTGCAAATCTGCTATGCTAGGAGTTGGGCCGACAGTTGTCCAGGTGGACAGAAATTTATGCGGCAATCAGCTGTTTTTATTCAGCGATCTGATCAGTGCATATGCCAGCCTCCATAGCTTCTTGCCCTTGCAGACGGTACCTTTCTCCAATAAATACTCTGTATTCATGTTAAGGTTTGTGAGAGAGTTGGCCAAAGATATGCATTTCGCTGATATGGAGCAATCTTGGTTGGATAGCCGCTTCTGTACAGCGGCCTACCTCAGAAATAGTGCACTTTAAAAGTTCTTCCTCATAGTCCGCAGGGAGTGGCCAAGTTGGGGTGAGTAGGGCCTCTATTGAGCACAGGAAACAAATCAGAACAGTGGTCCGGATGCTGAGTCTACTTGTGCTCATGGGGAACGGACGCTGCTGTCTGCACTTGAGACAAAGCCAGAGAGGGGAAATCCCATAACCCCTCCCACTTGAGGATACCCACCCCCTTAATTGGGCAAATGGCCACTAGGGAGGGTCATTAGGGGGTGTTTCCCCAGATGGTAGCAGGATCTTCATGGGGTCTCTGGTGTACAATACAAGCTCCTGTCAGGCCCCTTGGAAAAACCTGCCCCCCAGTCTGGCACTTAAGGGACCAAGAGGAGACTGTTTGGCCAAACCTCTCATGTTGGGAGGCATGCAGCAGACCTCTGCTTCTCCCCAGTTATACACCAATTAGGCCCTTCAAGTCTGTCCAGGAGGCTGCAGGGGAAAACTGAGGCAGCCCTGGGCTTTATCCAGAGGCTTTGGGGGTCTTGGAGCTGCCCCCACTTTTCTGTGTCTCTCTGTCTGTCTCTGTCTGTCTGTCTGTCTGTCCCTCTCTCTCTCTCTCTCTCTCTCTCTCTCTCTCTCTCTCTCTCTCTCTCTCTCTCTCTCTCTCCATGCTTTGGTCTGTTGAAAAACCCCTGTAATCAAAAGGGGTGCTGGGGGCCTGGCTTTTGCCCCGTGTCGATGCCTTTTGGAGTGCCTGGGCCTTCAGTGCGCCAGTGCCCAAGCGATGAGCCAGAGGTATTGAGGCAGCGTGTATTCTTTTGTCATGTTTGCCACAGGAATGCTGCTTTGCCCCACCAACATGGTTTCACATTCCCTGAGAAGCTGCTTCACACAATGCCTTTGTCATGCACAGTCTTTTTTTATTTCGGTTGTGTTTGACAGCTTATGTGTTAATCTGTTTCCCCATGTGACTATACCATTCGGTATAGTGTAACATGAGGAAAAGGAGGGTAACAGCAGTTGATGCAGATGTTCTTATAGCACTCACTTATAATGATTTTCATTTCATTCAGACTTTATTTATATGCCTTATGAGTTTTGCCACATTTTAATATTATTCTACTGTTAGCTTATCTTGGCTCTTGGGGGAATGTGTGACATAGAGGATTAGTTTGAAAATGTGCTTGTAAACCATGGCATACTGTATGTCTATTCACTACCACAGCATTCATTTACTTTTGGACCACATAGCAAAACCAAAACTCAAGTATATTCATTACAGCCCTGAGGCAGAAGTGAGTGAAAGGGTTGCAAATGGACTCAGATCAGTTCTGGTACATGCGAGTGAGTCATCTGTCGGCCAATGAAAAGAGTGTGTGGGTGGACCTAGAACACTTTTGGGCGGCATGTGAACAGAACATTTCCGTATTCAATGACTAGCAGTGAGGCTGTAGTGGTATTTTTGGCAGGACTAGGCTTTTGGATAAATTTGTAATACAACTTGATTGGTGTAGGAGAGTGCACCCATATCAAATATTCATTTCAGTGAATGAATTCAGTACAGAAACGGTCAGGACACCCTGCTGATCTCTACAGTTTGCTTACATATTTCACTCTTTGGCTTAGAAATCTGATCAGATCTTCAAATCACTTCATCACTGCAGGATTTAATCACACAGCTAATAAATGCCATTTAATCATTAGGGTTATTCTGACCTTGGGGCTGAGAAAAGTACTGTAATGAGAAGTGGTCTCTTACAGCTTTCTTTACAAGTATACGAGACAGACGCCAGCAGGACTATTAACCTTTTACTGTTCCCTCATTTACACTGTGATACAGTTCTACTAATCTTAACTCAAGTGCTGTTAATTTTTTCCTCATTTTTTTCATCAAGCCGCAGGAAGCTTCACCAAAATAGACTTTAATCCAAGTCCCTGCTATTAATCATCCACCAATCACAGTCCTTCAGTCATCCATCATATCCGACGTGGCCATGCCATTGCCCAGAGTGATTCGCACACACAGATGAGGTGGGGTGCTGTATGCCTGCAGGAAACAGCCGTGTCGTGAGCAGCTTTAGTCAGCAAAAACTGATGCTAGGCTCCTTTTTTTCTTTCTTTTCCCTTCATCTCTAGCGCTTTTACCAGTGGTCAGCTGAGTCACAACAGCCTTAGTAGGCACTGAGTGGGAGCTGGCTGCCTTTTCTGTGGCTAACTTTAACCTTTCTTGTGAGTATGAGTATTGTTGGTGTATGATTCGCAATGGTGCTATTGAAGATAGGATATTTAAAAGTATATGTAGAAAATAACTACTACTGAAATAAGAAACAAGTACTCTAAGAGAAGAGAAGTGGATCAAAACAGGTATGTGTGTGTCCGTGTTTCTTTTTTCGGTGTGTGTGTGTGTGTGTGTGTGTTTGTGTGTGTGTATAGGTGTGTGTGTGTGCGTGTGTGTGTGTGAGAGAGAGAGAGAGAGAGAGAAAGAGAGAGAGAGAGAGAGAGACAGACAGAGAGACAGAGTGTGTGTGTGTGTGTGTGTGTGTGTGTGTGTGTGTGT
>CM050205.1:29390000-29437500 GCA_027475355.1 Coilia nasus | reverse complement strand
ATTTTTACAGTGATTCTAGACAACAACAAACACATTAAGTAAATAAATTCTTTCCCGTCAATATAATTGAAGTATATGTTTAAAAACAAGCACTTAACCAACAGTCGTTTCGAATTAACATGTGTGCCATGGCATGTCACCATACAACTTAAATAATGGGCTGTGGATTGCATTGGAACCCTTGGCATCACATCATCTGGATGGGAAAGAGCATATTAAACTCCAACATAAATCAGTATGATTGGGTACACTTGGGGCTATGTGTATATGCATGTGTGTGTGTACAGTATGTGTGTGTGTTGTGTGTGTGTGTGTGAGTGTGTGCGTATGTATGTGTGTGTGTGTGTGTGTGTATGTGTATGTATGTGTGTGTGTGTGTGCGTGTGTGTGTGAGCGTGTGTGTGTGTGTGTGTATGTGTGTGTGTGTGTGTGTGTGTGTGTGTGTATGTGTGTGAGGCATGAATGCATGTGTGTGTTTTCATGTGCACTGAACCCTGCATCCACTGTGGCCAAGATGTTGCGCAGCGGGAGAGGTACTGTCACCAGATTCCTGGGTGTGTTTAATCTGACTAATATTCACTTGTGTGTTTCGGTTGATTTATGGGCCTTGCTTTGGCAATCTATTAAAATTCAATTACTGACCATCCTGGTGATAAGGCATTTCCTCTCTGTCACCATCCTGTGGGGCCCCGTCCTCTCAAAGACTTCTGCCTGGTGCCTCCCCCGCAGTTGAAATAAAGTCTTTTTTTTATTTCTGTCTAAGTTTGGACAGCTTTCAAATAGACAAAAAGTAAACCACTGAAGTGAAAAAAATAGCTGTTCCGGAGTCTGCAAGAACAAGATAACAGTTGTGATTTAAACACAGAAACATTTGCCATTACTGTGTGCAGATAGTTATTTTATGGGGAGGAATTTTGTTTTGCATTCACCCGCCACTATGATTAGTTACACCCCCCTTGACAAGATATAGACATTTGATTAGCTGGCAAGTGTCCCAATAATTCTGAGTAAAAGGATAGGGTGTGGCAGATTAATCACTGCAATCATTGTAATTAGTATAGTAACTATAACAACAATAGCAAATTATAATTGATTGAAAAGCTGCCAGCTGACAGCGGCTACTAAAGTAAGTACGTAGACAGTGAAAAGCAAAATCAAGGAATGTCCATTGAGGGCTACACAGGCATGTGCACATAGAGTACAGGGCAACCAGGGAATAAACAAGGTAACAAACTCTGATATATGTCCCATTAAATACGACTTCTGAACCTGAAAAAGGGAGCCCCAGTTCACTCCATGTTCTGGAGTTCTTTGCCTCCACGGTGTCTCCCAATTTTGTATTAGAGGATCATCTTGGCAGACATTATCTCTGCATTGGCGTTGTTTCATTGCAGACTGATAGACTAACTAGCAGATGCTAGATATAATGCAATCTATTTTTGACAAGTAAATAACACATATTCACTTAATACAAGAAAGAAAGAAAGAAAGAAAGAAAGAAAGAAAGAAAGAAAGAAAGAAAGAAAGAAAGAAAGAAAGAAAAAGAAAATCTTGTATAGAGTTAGAGATAGAGCAGAGCACTAAGTAAAGGTATGATTCACTCTGTATACAGTATGTGGTACGACTGGCCGAGTGAGCGAGCATGTGAGTGGCCAAGAGTGAGTGAGTGAGTGAGTGAGTGAGTGCGTGGCCCCTGGTGCAGCATCTCGGCTATATGTACTTCCACATCCCGCAGCCACCTGCGCCACCCATCTCTCTGACTCATCTGGGCCATCACCCACCAGATTTATGACCCACCGCACCACTCCTCACACACCACACACCCCTGAGCACAGGGAGGTTCACACACACCTGATAATTACAGCGATACATGGCACAGCACACAGCAGCACAGCACTTAACTACCAGACCTAACATTTGCGTAGACTCTGACCCGCTGTGCTAAATATAGTAAAGTTGAGATACAGTATCCAACCAGGTAATTATTTTTTATGTCTTTGTATTCTGTAGTAGTAGATGTGTTGTTTGTCTCTAAAGAGCTGGGTCTCTTACCCTTTGGTGCAGACAGTTTACCAGAACATGAAAACTTACCCCACTTTTGTAGCAAAAACACTAAAAATAAGTATCTTACAAATTAATAATTTAAAACTGCAACATATTACCAGGGATAGAACCACAACAGGCTTACATACCTTTGAAGTCTACTGTGATGATTTATTTATCAACTCGTGGGAAATAATATTTTATCATACTTTGATATCTTTTTGCTTGTTTCATGTTGTGGTGAGGCTGTGTTTTGAAGGTGAGGGTGCAATTAACCCTACCTCTGTTCCCCAACAAATTATTTTTGGATAACTGCATGATTGACCTTGAATAAGGTACGCAAGGATAAGGTTGAAGAAGAACTGAGAACTGGTAATGCTAGAGATGCATGGAGAGGGCTGAACAAACTGATGGGCAGGGAGGGAAAACACACCTGCCAGTGTGATGAGGACCCTGTCCAGCTCGTAAACAAGCTAAACAGATTCTACTCCAGATTCAATGTACATGACTTTCAAAAAGAGTGTGACACTGTCTGCATTGGTCTGACCTCTGACCCAATGATTATTCAAGAACACACAGTAACTTCCATATTTCGGAGGCTTAACCCTCACAAAGCCCCAGGACCAGATGAACTCAAAGGGAGGGTGTTAAAGGAATGCGCATCCCAACTAGGTCCAACTATCACCAAAGTATTCCAGTTATTCCTGAACTGTAACTTCTATCCTCAGGCTTGGAAGACAACAACCATCATTCCTGTCCCCAAATGTCCCTACGCCAAAACAGACAACGACTTCAGACCTATTGCTCTCACACCCATACTCAGCAAATGCATGGAGCATTTTACTCACAATGATCTGACACGTCAGGTAGCAGGATCATTGGACCCTATGCAATTTGCCTACTGTACCAACAGGAGGACACACGCTCACACTCCTAAACAACATACATAGACACTTGGATAATCCATAAACTCATGCTCAACTCATTCTCTTCATGGATTTCTCCTCAGCTTTTAATACAGTGCAGCCACACCTCCTCCTACAGTGCCTATGTGACCTGAAAGTCAGTGGTGGCCTAGTCCTCCTCATCAGGGACTTTTTGTAAAACAGGCCGCAGCGTGTGTGCATTAAGAACTGCCTCTCTGACTCTCTAGTCCTCAACACTGGTGTTCCTCAAGGATGTGTGTTATCACCCCTGCTGTTCTCCATATATACAAATGAATTACAGTGCAACAGCGATGACCTCTCCCTCATCAAGTATGCAGATGGCATGGCCCTAATTGCCTGCCTGCAGGACACTGATAGCTCCCCCTACCTGCAGTACATCAACACCCTAGCTGCATTGTTTCATAGCAGCTTCCTGGACCTCAATGTCACCAAGAACAAGGAGATGTGGTTGGGAAGCAGCAAGAAGGAAGGCAATAAAGATTCTGGGCACACCTTCAGGCCAATCAGCATGAAAGGTCAGGAAGTGGAGCAGGTCACTCACTCCAAATACCTTGGAACAATAATAGACAGTCAGCTACAATTTCAAGACCATGTGGACTATACATTCAAAAAAGGCAGACAGCGCCTGGCTCTTCTGAGGAAACTCAGAAGCATTAACACCAGTCAGCGGACAATGACCATGGTCTACAAATCACTGACTGACAGTGTGCTGACATTTAACATCGTGTCATGGTACGGGCACCTCTCTGTCAAACAAAAAAACACACTGGCACAGATTGTCAACCAGGCGGGAAAGATCATTGGTCACAAACAACTGCAACTATCACACCTATACACACAGGCTCTTACAAAGAAGGCACTTCAGGTTTATCAGGACCCCACTCACCCTCTCCACTGTGCTTTCCAGCTGCTGCCATCAGGACGGAGACTTAAGGTCCCAAGGACAAGGAAGAATGGTTATAAGCGGTCATTCATTCCATCAGCTGTGACCATTCTCAATAAAGAACTGCCTAGGCTACAGTGACATGTTGTAACTAGGATACCTGTGCACCTTAAATAATCTTTAGCAATAGTATGGTGTCCCTGCTTCTTTTACTAGGTTTTAACTTTTTAATCTTTAACTGAGCAAAATGGGCAGAGTAACTGTTTCATATAGGGTTTACTTATTTTATTTCACTTCCATTTCATGCAAGTTTAATGGACAATAAAGAAGTCTAAGTCTAAATCCAAGTGGTTTATTGTGAATACAAGAACAAAGGTTCAGTAACTACTCACAAACAACTAAAAGCGGTTAGAGGATTCACCAAGCAACAAATTGATTTACATTTCCAGTATACTAATGACATCTGATTGTAACATCCTTGGAAATGATAATGGCAGTCATATGACACAGTAATATGTTCCTGGGCAACGGGTCTGACATCTAATCACTGGCAATAGACTTCCATGAGGTGGTAGAAACAATGTTATAGTTTGTGAAGTAGATTAAGGAGTTACCATTTGTAACAAGAAGGTTTGAACATTCCAGTACACTCAAACACATTCCACAGTCTGCCTTTATAAACATTTGTAGAACTGGTTAGCCTAGTTAACTGTTAAATAGATTAATTCTGACAGACAGTGTATTTAACATCTTTTTGTCATTTTTCTTTCTCATTTTAAACACTGACAACTGATAAATTGAAATGTGCTAACCAATATAACGCTGCCCCGCATTTCACGACATTTAAGCAGAGGCAGATTTTACACAGTGCACTGATTAGTGCAACTGACGTTGACTGAGTGGTCTTCATGTAAATGAAGGAATCAGTGACCGATAGAGTGTTGGATTCACTTGAATTGCAAATAAAAGAGACCTTTTAAAAAAAAGAAATTCATTAATTTTATACATTTCTGTCAGCTTGCTGTGTTCATGTAACTGAAGAGAAAAAAAAGTTGGAGTCTGCCTTTGGATGATTTTTTCACTGGGCCAAACAAAGAAGGATTTACGCTCTTTTACTTCACAGCAGCTATTTTCGGCTGATAGTATTTAACTTTAGTGCCACAACACTGACAGTAAAATGTCATGCTATGAGGATGGTGGTGTGTACCTCAAGGGGAGACTAGCTGGGGTCAATGGACTCCTGACATTTAAATTAGTCAGTTACAACCTTTAGTTTTCTGGCTGCCACAAAGTTTCCTCTGGTACTCCCTGCCCCACTCTTGACTCCACAATCCACACTCATGGGCGTAAGTTATAGTATAGACGGTGACCTTGGTAGGGACCATGTCCTACCAATTTTTAAATTAGCTCCCTTGTCCTTACCAATTTTTCCCCACATCATACAAATAGTTTTCATATTGCGCAACTGACATTTTGACAAATTGTTGTGTCCACACCTGTTGAGACCAAACCATTACCCCTGCCCACACCTGTGCAGGGTTTAGTAGAAAAGCGATACATTTTTTGCTGTTTTGTATGTTGAAATACATCATCATACCATGCTAGTGGTGTTTTGTCCTTAGTCTGGCAAAGAACCAGTAAACATGTGGAGCTCATCCTCTGGTGAGAGACCTGTGGAAGAGCTTCACTGATCTAAGTCCAGTCTGTAGCTCAGAGCCATGAGCTACGGTTAAAAAGTGTTTTTGTTTGATGTAGCGCCATGTCTGTGGGCTGTTCAGTGCTTGCATGACAAATGACTCCTCACATTTTCACGTGCCCCCAAGGTCACTTTCAGCACCAACATAGGGCACAGGGGACAAACAAAAACACAAACAGCACAGTAGAGCACAAAAACATAAACAAAAAAGTGTGGCAGTGAATAAAAGATTTTCTTGAATGCAAATGCAGGAAACAATTTATATTGCTTGTATCACCTCTCTCATTTTATAAAGCTAATTGCTGTTGCTCAGAGGTGAGCCGAATGACTCAGAGGGCATGTACTATACACAAAGTACAATAAGTATATGCCCCTTAAACATTTTAATGAACAGACAAACCCATAAATGGATGAATAAAGTGGCAACGGAGACTTGGTTCTTGAGCTACCGTTAAATCCATCAATTCAATTACAAGAGTAAAAAAAGAAGCTATTTATGTCTAATCCGCTGAAATTAAGCCCCATGGAGGTATTACGGGTATCCATCTTCTTACCCACTGGTGGCAGTCTGCTGACTGTAAGTCATACAACCGTTCGTCAATTATTTACAGAGGGGGCTAGGGCAATTTTTCTAATAGCTGATACTAAATAATATATGTCTTCTTCTTCTTCTTCTTCTTCTTCTTCTTCTTCTTCTTCTTCTTCTTCTTCTTCTTCTTCTTCTTCTTCTTCTTCTTGCCTGAATGGCAGCATAGGCTGAATGAGAAGCCTGATGCAGGGTTGGTGTGTGGTGAAGAGAAATGGTGCTGTAAGATGACTGCCTTGCAGCTCAGCGTGAGGTGCTCCTGTGAGAGGGGGCAAACTGAGATACTGACTAATATGGCCAACTGGGATAATTTATGTCCTTTTAATCAGAGTGCATAGTTTGAACATGCTGGAAAAGAATAACATTGGGACCGTGTGTGTGTGTGTGTGTGTGTAGAGGTGGGTAATCTTGTCTTGTCTACACATTTCTTTGACCATTCAGAAAACCAGCTGATTATAATTAGTGCAGATTTTCAGACAGACAGATTACCTAATTCATGATGTAATTTGTGTTAAGTGCATGGGTAGAACCAATACATGGCAGCTCTGTAACAACGGGTTCACATCTGTGTGTGTGTATGTGTATGTGTGTGTGTGTGTGTGTGTGTGTGTGTGTGTGTGTGCGTGTGTGTGTGTGTGTGTGTGTGTGTGTGCGTGAGCTCATCTCTCTCTCTCTCTTTCTGAGTGTGTGTTTGTGCTCTGTGTGGTTCAGCTTAGTTCTTCTTCAGAACTGAAAAGACAACTACCTTGAGTGGTGTACAGTACATAGTACATTTTACTTCACTTAAAATGTTTTCTTCTTAATTTATACAGACAAAGCCACTATTGTCAGTATTGTTTACTAAAGACACTTCAGATTTGCATGTTTCACCACAGATGTGGCACCCCCCAATGTACAACTGACTACGTCACTCCTTGCAATTATACTGTGAGTGACAGGGCATAGATACAGTCGCACTAGGACTACACTTCCCATGATTCCCTTAGCCACTTGTCAGGTGATAAGCCTCTTCTCACCTTTCACTCCCTTTAAAACCACTGACTGCTATTGGTTCTCCTCTCTCCAGTTGATTTCAAGCAAGCCCATCAATACCAATCCCATTGCCCAACTGATGATGCAGCCAGAAGTCCAGTGAGTGTGTGAGCCAAAGCGGGAAAGAAGGAGAGTGCCAGGGAAATAAATAAAATGACAGGCCCTAATGTGAGCCACAGGCTACACATATGAATGGAGAAAGAGTAGACTGATTAAACACCGTCTGCCCCACGAGACTATATGGTGTTATATATGTGAGCATTCTTAAACACACATTTTCCCTTTCCATGACATTGTCTGCTCAATCAATGGCAGTGTCATGTGTGCTGCCTGTGCTATTTAAAGCAGGTGGTGTCTTGGGGATAGGTGTGTGTGTGCGTGTGCATGTGTGTGTGTGTGTGCATAAGAGTGAGCAAGACAGGGAGAGAGAGAGAGGGAGAGAGAATGAGAGAGGAAAACGTACAAGAAAAATGATTTAGCTGACTTTGAACAAGGCATGGTGGTGGATTCTGGCTGCGCTGCCATGAATTATGACAAGAGGCAGCAATGCACTGGGATTCTAATGCATGGCAATGTCACGGGCATGTCAAGACAAACTGCCAGCTGCCTGTGCCTCTGGGGTCACAGACAAGTATGTTATGAAATATGTCAGCAACACTCATATGAAGCGCCATTTCAGGGAGCTAGTGGAGCAGGTAGCCTTTGTGTCACTGGCAGAGGTGTAGCTAGCCAACAGACAACACAGGAAACTTCCTTCTGGCCCGCACACTGCTAAAGGGCTTCTGAGAGCTCACCCTTTGGGACCCCAAGCAGGCCTGAGAGGCCTAACTCAATGATTCAGTTATAGTGGTGGGGTTTTGCTTGGGGCCCCAAATAAGTAAAATTGTGTGCAGGTAACTGCAGACGTTGTAATTCCTAAAGATGGGATGTGCATTTTTCTGCATGTTTCATGTAATGATGGACTCTTACGCATGAATGAATGTTTCGTTTTCGTGTAAGTAAATACCAGTTCGGGGGTTTAGCCCCCTAAGGCATCTGTTGATAGTTGACAACGTCTTGCATAACTTGCCCTATTTTCTGCTGAAGTACTAGCACACAAGCAAAGAAGCTTATTTACAAGAACTGGTAGAAGAGGACATAAGTCATTTTAATTGTGTATTGGTCAACATCAGCAAAACATGTTTTGGGTAAGCAGAACTGTCAGCAAAGTGAATTACACTAATTACCCAGTTCACAGATTGCCTGCATTACCATCATATTTTATCACCTTACCTGGGGTGTGATTAGATAGGCCTGTATACAAGCTAAGGAGGTCTTGGTCAATGATGATTATGCTTGCCTCAAAGAAATGGAACAATGTATAATTAGCTAATGAGTCTAACATTGGTATTTTTGTGAACTGCTGAAATTCCAGTGATTTATCACCAGAATAAAATAGTTCTATTTCCAAGCTGTACAGTAGCTGTTATCTACATGTTAATAACAGTGCATTTGTATGTTTTGAGGAGCTATTAGGATATTTTTCTGTATTGCAAATGGTTGGGGACACCGTGAAAACACTAATCAACAAGAAGTAAAACATAATAATGACCTGACCTAACCAGAGATTTTGTTCTTTTTTCGCTTATATATTACACCTGATTATTCATACAGCAGGAACATGGTTTTGTTGGTAGGTCACCATGTCTGTGTTAACTGCTGGCACTGACCTAATGTGCTATTAAATGAAACTCTAAAAGTAGAATACAATTTCTGTTATTGGCCTTCATAGAGGGTTAGCCTACAGCTACAGTAAAGTAAAAAAGAACACACAGACACAATTTGTTCTCACTTTCTTTAGCAGCCAGTGTTTCTTTACCTCTCTTTGTGTCTGTCTGAAGACTTAGCTTAATTTTCACATTTGTGCAAGGATACCAATGAGCGTGTATGAATTCATACCCATTTGTCAATTCCCATTCACATAAACCATTTGGAGCATAACTTAGTGTGTTAGAAAACGGTTCAACTCTACAGTGGCTGATAGTTCCAAAGGTGCCCAACAGTCTCCACACCTTAAATTCTGTTTATGCTATTAGTTATTGTGTACTTCTCATGAATTTCACTCTGGAGCTGCTAATGTAGAGAGGTTGTAACACCTAGTTTGAAGTAAAAGCCTAGCCATGTATTGGTTCTACCTGTGCACAAACCACAGGTGTCTGTAATATATAGTTTATCTATGTACCGAACGTAAGAGTTGTGCGAAGTAGAATCAGTTGGGTTTGTGAATGGCTGGAAAAATGGCCTTTTCCTTTCTAAAGTGAAATCATTGACCTCTGGTTGTGAGTCATTGGGACACAAGCTTAACAGTTTTTATCATCTCTGGGTGGATCAAATAATCACAAAAATCCATCAAAAAGGAGGTACAGTTGTCAAGTATTGTGTGCAGTTCTCCCAACAACTTAATAACAACAGCAATAGTGGTGCCAAATTGTGCCCACAAATCAATCACTGGATTTCTGTACAGTATGTTTTCCTTCCTGAAAAAAATCAGAAAAAGAGCAGTTGGCATTTGGCAAGTAGCCTATGGGATTTAAGCTACAGTAGCTAGAAAGGACTGAACTGTTAACCATTTTTGTTGGCTAAAACTAGACTTAAATGCTGAAAAAAATGTGCCTACACACACACACACACACACACACACACACACACACACACACACACACACACACGCACGCACGCACGCACGCACACACACACACACACACACACACCCTTCACTTCAGGCTGTAGATGAGAGGTGAAAAATTACAGTATGGGCAGGGACATCACTTTCACCAGTCCCTGCAGCAGCACCTGTGGATCCATATTGTCTGTGCAGGGCTGTTTGTTTCAATTACCTCATACCACAGCACTGATCAATGCCCTTGCCTCTGACTGGGTTAATGGCATGGACTGGCCAATTATTTTCAATTATAGCCATTATAACGATGGCCTGGTGCGACAGAAAATAATTTGTGGCAGGGGGAAATTAATGGGGATGTTGGAGTGTAGAGGCGAGTTAAATCCAAAACTTGGGCCAGAGGTTAAGGGTGAGGCTCCACAAATGCCAAAAGACTGTCTTCCCTCTGTAGTTCTCTCTGTTCCAGGTGATTGACCATCTCTGTCTGTCTGTCTGTCTGTCTGTCTGTCTGTCTGTCTGTCTGTCTGTCTGTCTGTCTGTCTGTCTGTCTGTCTGTCTGTCTGTCTGTCTGTCTCTCTCTCTCTCTCTCTCTCTCTCTCTGTCTCTCTCTCTCTCTCTCTCTCTCTCTCTCTCTCTCTCTCTCCTAAACGCTACTCCTACCCCCACAGTTTCATCAATATCACTGGGTTTTTCTTTTTTTTTTTTATTTCCCCATGCTCTCATGTTATCCACATGGTGTCAGAGCGCCTTGGCTGTGCTATTACTGGTCAGTCTTTGCCATAAAGGCTTCCTGCCAATTCATAAGCAGAACCATTTTGGCCAGTACCACCATCTTCTATTCCATGGAGGGGGGAGTTAACACATTGCTCTATAGTGCCCCCCTCTCCCCCTCAAATAAAGATTATGAAAAGAAAGAAAGATATAAAAACAGATAGACAAACTGCTATAAAGGTTAGAAAGAAAGAACAAAAGAATGAATGAAAGAAAGAACAAACAAAAAGAAAAATAGCTGCTCAAATGAAGGGACAGAGAGATAATTACGGGATAATTATGCCAGTCTCCTCACTCTATCCTTGCCCACATGCGGCTGATTAGCATGTGTGAGTTTAGCATGAGCAGCTGAGGGGATGAGGCTGATCAGCATGCTGGCACAGGAGGAGAAGCTCCGGCAGCTCTGCGTTAATGTTACATGAGACGATAAGGAGAGGTCAGCCATAGGACAGCCCAGGGGGATTTCACACTGACAGACAGACAGACAGACAGAAAGAGAGAGAGAGAGAGAGATGCAGACAGCGAGGGAGGGAGGTACAGTAAGGTGGGGAAAGAGAGGAAACACAGAGAGACAGACAGGAATTAAAAGTGATAGACAGAAAAAAGGAAGGAGGAGAGCACAGGGGAGAAGAGAAACGGAGGGAGTTCAAGGAGAGAGTAAGAGAAGGAGACAGCGATAGATAAGCTAACTCTACTGATGAGGCTTGGTAGATGACAGTCTTGCGTTCTTATCAATCCACTCAAGGCACTTTTGCCCACAGAGGCTCTACAGTCAGAAGAGGCTGATAGAGACACTAATTATCATGCCTTCAAATACATTAAGACATTTCGATGTTCTGCTTTTGAGTGCAGGTGGAAATGGCAAAATATGAAGTATAACTGACCTAAAACTAATTTCATTTTATGTGGCTGGGTTGAAGGACTTTCCCACAGGCTCTGCTTTACACCATTCTTTTCACCTCTCAATGACTTTCCAAGAGGAACAAGCATCAGCATACATTAGCATAATGTAGGCTCTATTTTCCCTAATGTTTATGGGTGTACATGACAAATGACGGCTTATATAACCCTATATGAGTATGTGTTGACAAACAACTAAAAGGCCCTCTTTCATGATGGACAATGTTGAACTTTTGATTTCTTTGAACATTTTTCTGTCGACTCAGCCCCCCGATCTAGACCAATTATTTCTTTTTTATTGCATACATGTACTTTTCCTGGGACCCTTTGTCAAGGGGAGAACAAATAAAGGTGTACTTGCAACCGCAATTTTGCGGTTATTGTTAATGAATGCCCTGTGAGCCGGTTTTGGTGAAAAAAAGGCTTTAGTGCTTCTGTTTCAGGCTGTTCTTGTTTGGTAGAGGAGATGGAGCAGGGGCAGTGACGGGTTCTCAGCTATGCTAGTTACAGCTACAATCATTCAAACCCCATTTGGTCATAGTGAACCAAATAGAAGATTTAAACATTCTAAACAAACACACATACTTACCTATACTTGCTAACAGAATGTGTGCTGTAACAAGACTTTTCCGGTAATCCCAACTGTGGCATGGCTTTTTCTATTTATCAAAATTATGTCACTTTGTTGGCCTTTTTCTTATTCACTGTTTTTTCCACCTACTTTCTTTCATTGACTAATGGGGGCAATTGGGGTAGAAGAACATTTTCACATGCAGCATGTATATTTTTTATTACATTACACTTAGCTTTACTTATCCATTACTCTTACCCAGAGCAACTTACAGTTATTTAGGTACAGGGTTTCAGTTACAGTCCCTGGAGCAATGTGAGGTTAGACACCTTTGCTCAAGGGCCCTTCAGCAATGGATGCAAGAGTTGTTTATTCCCCCAGCTCCATTCTTCCTACTGGATTGGGATTTGAACTTGCGACCCTCCAATCCCAGGACCAACTCGCTAACCACTAGGCCACAGCTGCCCCCGTAGATGCATATGCATCTCAGGGTGACCAATCGTATTTCAAAAGAGCTAGTACTAAACAGTTTCTTATGGAAGTACTCTGCTAATGTAGTAGAGTTCTTCTCTGTGTGTGTATATGTATGTGTGTGTGTGTGCGTGTGTGTGTGGGGGTGTGTGTGTCTGCCTGTCTCTTTGTCTGTGTGTCATTGTGGATACCTATTTGTATGTGCAAGAGACAGCTATAGTGGAAGACAGGAATACAGAAGTGGAGAAGAATAAGAACACAGATAAAGCAAAGTTTGGTAAATGCATTACCATATTGGGAACAAGAGTGGAAGACAAAGTTATTGAGTTGGAAATAAAGTGAGGAGGAGACAGAGACAGAGACAGAGAGTTACACAGGTGATAGCAATGGAAATCTGAAGGTGACAAATGAGCTTCAGCCTCAGATGAAACAGACATCTCAGCGCACTGCGTCAAGGGGGATCCTTTTTAAATTTGCCACTCGGCAAAAAGCAGAAAAGAGAGAAAGAGAAAAAAGAGAGAGAGAGCAAAAACGTTAGCAGCCAGAGGCGCCATGTCTCATTATTTCTCCATGTGTGCACCCCCCACCGCCCACCGCCCACCACCCACATCTCTCCGCCTCAGTGGCAAAAGCAAAAGCATAGGTAGGTGGGATAATTGCATCAGTCTGTTGACAAGTAAAAGATCTTCCGTGGTTTGTGACTGATTCACCACAGTACAGACAACACACCATTACTCATATTTGTTTACATTTCAAAGTCACTGACCTTGTGGTGCCTAGTCTCTGATTCCTGGGCCAGCCTTGCTGACCTGCATGTGTTTTGTTTGTAGTTATGCTGACTTTAGAGCCATTTACAATCAGGGCCAACTTTGGGGTCAATCAGAATTCGTAAGAATTCACACAACGTCATGTTCTTTTATTTAAATCACGACTAGAATGTTGCCGTTAAAATGTCGTTCTTCAGTGTGGATGCCCGTATCACTGTAGTTATAGCTGTCATTATCGTTATAGTTCTTGTGAATGGACCTTTTGTCTGGGATTTTATTTCCCAGGGCAGTCCATGGCAGGTGTGATGTGGCACTTCTGAGCAGCCATTGTTTTGGGACTTTGAGACAATACAGAAAGGGTTGATTCCTTTCCTCTGTCCTTTTTCCCTGTATTGCTGTTGTTTCATTGTCACTTTACCTCTTTATTTTCTGGAGAGCATTTTGTTTATCCAGCGCTCCCTTTTGAGGACTGAGGTGCTGCTTATCCAGGATGTATCTCCATGCACCATTAGGGACAGACCACCTGGGCCCCCCGTATTGAATTCTGGAGAGGTTTTCTCTTTCACTGCCTAAGTGTTTACTTCAGCAGGCACATGCAGCTGAATACACACTTCACAGGGGAAAGAGAGGCAGCGAGGGGGAGAGAGGGAAAAGAGCGAGGGAGGGAGGAGTGGGGAGGGGAAGAGAAAGAAGGATGGAGAGGGTAGAGAGAAAGTGGGGGAGAGAAAAAGTGACAGAGATGGGTAGATTCGGGGGGTTGGTAAAGTGTGTGTCTGTGTGTGTGTGTGTGTGGAGGGGGAGGGGGGGGGGGGGTTGAGACAGCTTGCAAAACATGCTGTGATTCAGTTTGATTCATTGCATATACAATATGTAAACACACACACACACACACACTCTCACACACATTAATGATAACCCGCACATGCTTTGCCAACAAAGCTAGTGCTCAACACAGCACTCTTCTCTATTCCTTTGAGTGTAGGAATTAATGAAGCACAAGCATGATCTTTCTGCAGAGAGCAGGGAATGGTTTCCTGGCGAGACTTCAGAGAAAGATCAATGGAAAACGCACTGCAATCTCAATTCACATTACTTCCCTTTCTGAAGGACACACATTCTCACCAAGTGGACATTGATGTAACACTATGTGTCTGAGAAACCAGCTTTGGGAACGAAAAAAAAAAAAAAGATAGCATCACTTCAGTGAAGTTAATTCAAAAGTCTTGCTATGTGTATTAGGATATTTACACCAGCATAGGATGGAAGATTTCAGCCAAACACTTACTCCCCACCCTTCTACACACACACACACACACACACACACACACACACACACACACACACACACACACACACACACACACACACACGCGCGCGCGCACACACACAATTGACACCGGAGCCAGGACAAGATTTCTCCACAAGGCTGTGTCGAATTCAAGGAAGGTGTGTAATACAATCTTCCACAGAGAGGTGAGAGTGCAACACTGGTTATGGCAGTTTAGAGAATCAGCAACAGCAAACAATGTAATTGCTGTGTGAAATTATGAAATTGTTCTCATTACAGAGCTCAAGACAACAGCAAAAATTAGTCTAGGAGCCTCACAGCATACAAATGCTCATTGCAGCCCGTTGTCACCTTTCAGAGATGTTGCCTGACAGTTATAGGGTTTTAGGAGGTTACACCAACATTAGGGGAGGCTACCCACCACCATAGGCCCATGGGTAACATGGTTATCATCGGTTTTACAGGTAAAGGATAATTTACAGTGAGAAGGTACAACTCAGAAAATACATCCTGACAGAGTGATGTAGGGCCCTGATGCCTTTTCATGGTGAACTGATACTATCTTGGCCACAAATGATTAATGTTAACATGATTTTATCGATTTAGGGAATTGTTTGGGACATAGAATGATATGCTTTGTAAGGAACTTTCTACTGCAGCATCTTTCGTTCTTTTGCTGTGGCACACAACAATGGTCTGTTACAGTCGTTGTCAAAGTTGTAAGGTACTTGGAATTATTCTAGTGGGTACACAAAATAAACCTGTGAATGAGTCCTCAGTCATCACTGACAGATAGATAAAGTTCAGGTACAGACTATATGTGAAAAAAAAACATACATTCTATTGTCAATAGAACCCAATTTCAACTACATTATTATATTGTAGCATACTGGTATCTTCACATGTTATATATTTAGCAATAATAATGCAATACTTGGTATATAAATATAGCAAACTTGACATGGTGCCAGGGGTGTTCTGCTGGCATTAGAGTATCTCAAGGGGTATGTGGCAGTTTGGGACCCCTCGTCCATTAACAGTCTGGTAAATAGAAATATCAGGCCTTCCAACATTGGGATAATCCATTCAGTGCATTGGAACATTGTGAAACTATTTGATAAGCCATGTAATAAAAAAAAAAAACAAATATTACAGGTGCACACACTAGAACACCTGGTTATCCTGACAGACAGCCACTAAAGTCAGGTGCAGAGCAAGCATTATCTGGCCATTGGGGATTTCCTTACCATTTGACCTCCCCAGCCGGCCCCTTAGGCATTATAAAGCCTATGCAGATATGCAATAGGTCATCTCTGCTGCAGTGACACAGCTGATGTAACTGGTAGTAGTTGTGAGAGCTTTTTGGCCATCACGTCTGCACTGTGTCGAGCCCTCAGGCGTTTTTCCCTCTAAACACAGATGCAGAGAGGAACCCCATGGCTAGCAGTGCAGAAAAGGACGGCCAAAAAAAAAAAAAGGAAAGGTGGCAAAGTGTGCAAAAATCCGTGAGTTATTACAGCGGTCTGCAGCATGTGATGAGAACAGTGAAAGAACAGGAGCTTCAAAGTAAGCCAGGAGCAGGTGCGTCATGCAAGGTGCTGCAAACTAGTTTATTTAAACAGGGACATTTTTGTATTAAAGTGCAGATGTTTCAGTGCTGGAGCTACACTACAGGTTTAACCCTTTCCACTCTGAACCTAGCCAGTGATCCAAATCATTTATCTGAAATAATGTTTTAGTTTGTTTAATTGATAAACTATTATTTACATTAACCAATTAAAGGGTGTTGGTGGTTGGTATTTTATTTACATATTCTTATGTTTTGTTAATATAAATAATAGAGGGGGAGGAAGCAGGAATCAGCCCACGTCCAACCAGGGTGGCACCGTTGAATGTTTTTGTGGGACTTTGTAAATTACAACTAGTGTACAAAATGCATTAGATCAGATTGGATGACTTTATTCAAATTATTTATTGTTGTAAGAAGCAGAATGAATTGCAAGCATGTTTGCAAATTACACTACCTTTTACACTATCTTTTATAAAAACAAATGAATATAATATAATAGTTGATGGTCATGCCAGACATTTCAAGTGGTGTCCATGTACAAACAAGAAAACCTGTCAGACATTGTACATCTAGAGAAAGAAGTCTTAGCAGGGACCTCTATGATCCTCTATGAATTTCTTCTTTCTGTAGAGAAGCATACAGCCTACTAAGTAATTAATGATTTGTTGATCGATAAACATTTTGCATCAATTTAAAATCCGGCATGTTAAACTGAGCCCACTTGACAGTTAACCTCTGTGCTGCTTGATGCTGCCGTCTGCCTCTGGTGCATAGCACATCTCATCAGGAATTGTCAAGGGCAAGGATGTGCTGACATATGTGCTATCCATCAGCGTGCAGCAGGAGCTTTCTTCGGGAGCCATTTTATTTATAGCCTGTACAGGCGCAGGTCCTTTTCAATCTTGTCACCTCCCATTTAGAGGTTTTGTAGGTATTTATCCAATCAACAAAGGCTATGTGTTCTAATGGAGAATAAAAACAAAGAAAATGCATTGAAACAGATGTATAGATGAAACTTAAACTTCAATTGACCCTACCTCGTTATTACATCTAAATATGACTGGGGAGCAATGTACAGTAGAAGGGCATCAAAACACAACAATAGGTTCAGTGTCCTGCTAAAGCGCTTGCTTTCATCTCCTCTGGGGAGCTTCATGATGTGGTCATGTACAGTGCTGATGAAAGTGAAATTCCCATTTTCATCATTGTGATCACAAGGCACAGCACAGCACACAGTGCACACAACAAAACTCACCTCTGCATTTAACCCATCACACCCAGGGAGCAGTGCATGGGAACAGTACCATGCTCAGGGTACCTCAGTAGTGCTACTGGTGACCCGGGATTCAAATCTGCAATCCTGCGGTCACAGGTCTGATACCTTAACTGCTAGGCCACCGCTAGGCCACCACTGCCCCTGTTGTGGGGCTGATGGCTCTAAAGCGTTCGTTCAGGGCACTGCCAACCCCACCCGGCTCGGCTAAGCGAGTGGCATGTTCTTAGCCAATGCTCCAGCACCTCCCTTCCGCTGCCATTTGTCATCAGCGACATGATTGACTGGCCGGGAGCTGTCAGTCAGGTGGAGTGAGAAGAGCCATCTGTCTTAATCAGAGTGACTGCACGAGGAGAGCGGAGTGGGCCAGCCAAGCGTAGCCCAGCCCAGCCCAGCCCAGCCCAGCCCAGCCCAGCCCAGCCCAGCCCCGTCTCCCATACCACCATCCTCGTCAGCAGCATGCCATGCCAGCACAGGGTGATATGGAACATCTGAACAGGAGAGAGATATATATAGACAGAGGTATGGAAAGCGATACAGAATGTAAGAAAGACAGAATAGGAGGGAAAAAGGTTAAGCGTTTGAGAGAAAGACAGCGATAGATAGAGGTATAGAATATGAGAAAGAGAAAGGGCGGGGGATAGACGAAGGCAAGGATTATAAAAAAGAGTAAGGGATGAAAAGATATAGAATGTGAGATAGAAAAAGAGAGGACGGGAGAATAAAGCCTGACCATACTTGCTCTCGACACACACGCCAATCTTCTTCTCATCAGAGGTGTAATGTAGGAGTTAAACATTAGTTAAACAATTTGGAAAACCTTGTGTGTCAGAGGAGTGAAACATGACTGAATTGAAAGTTTACATCTTGATTTGGGAATTAAACTGGATAAATCCAAAAAAGTTCGAGTTAGTGTGTATATTTACTTTATTTCAGCTGTATAAGATGTAATGAGTGATGATAGGACGATAGCATAAGGCAAAATAAGTTAGCTTAATAAACAAATTGCAGGCTTGCACCTCTGTTGGTTTGTGGATAAAACTGAATAAAATCCCAGACTTTTTTGGTAAGTGTTTGTATTTCTTGTGAGTTTTCAGCAACGTTAGCCTATTTGATAGATATGTTTAGGCTGGTAGTTACTAGGCTAAAGTGGGCTTAAACCACACTCATCATTGCCTATAATTTTGAATGGGCTGCTTTGCACGCTGCGAACGCAAGTTACAAAAAAAATTAGACGAAGACACGCCAGATGTGCACTGAAAAACTGCGCCCCAGATGTGCACTGATGCCATTTTGACGTCACTTTCTCACGTGCACGGCACGATACGTGGAGTGTAACACTAGCTTAAGAGGTATAGAATGTGAGAAAGAGGCAGATAAAGGAACGAGATAAAGACAGACAGACTGTGAAAGACAAAATGGAGTGAAAAGGGGTGCAGAATGTGAAAGAGAACCTGCGTGCGAAAGTACAGATCGTGACAAGGGAAGAGAGTGAGAGAGGGAAAGAGGCACAAAATGTGTGGTTTAAAGGTTTAGAAACTAAGAGAGGATACAACAGAGGGATGTAGGAAAACAGATATAGAATGTGTGGGAGAAAGAGAGAAATAAGGATATGACAGCTATGTGAAGGAGAAACGGAGGGAAAGTGTGAAGAATGAGAGGAACAGGGAGAGGGCATCTGTGTTATTGTATTTTCCTGGAATGGACAGCAGGGAGACAGGCAAGGCATGCTCCTTTACTCCTGACTTCTGGGAGTTTCCCTGAGTGAGCTGAGTGAGTGTAAGTGTGTAAGTCTAAGTGTATGTGTGTGTGTGTGTGTGTGTGTGTGTGTGTGTGTTTGTGTTTGGGTGTGTGTGTCTGTGTTTGTGCGCGCGTGTGTGTGTGTGTGTGTGTGTGTGTGTGTGTGTGTGTGTTTGGGTGTGTGTGTCTGTGTTTGTGCGTGTGTGTGTGTGTGTGTGTTTGTGTGTGTGTGTGTGTGTGTGTGTGTGTGTGTGTGTGTGTGTGTGTGTTTGTGTTTGGGTGTGTGTGTCTGTGTTTGTGCGTGTGTGTGTGTGTGTGTGTGTGTTTGTGTGTGTGTGTGTCACCAGGGGTAAAGATGAAGAGTAACTTTCGCTGCACCAGCACTGTATGACAGATGACTGCTTCATGCCGTGTGTTGCAAAGACACGTGTGTTCACGTTAATGCCCTCATTTCACAGTCACACTTTTTTACTGTGCCCCTGCTGTGAGAATTACTAATGATGTACACACAACGTGCAATATAGTCACAGTAAAGAGTTGCTTTAGAGAACAACTAACATTTAGTAACTGAACCCAAATAAATAAGTTGTACAAGCAACACATATAACTATTGTTTATTGTTTATTGTTTATTGACACACATCAGCTTCACCTTTACAGGAGCACTGTTCTTCCTGTGGTCAAACAATGAAATCATTTTTACAAATATATGCTCTTCTCTCTATACACTCTTCTTCTTTTTATATTTTCAAATTGTACAACCCAAACACACAAATACAACCCAAACAAAACAAACCCAGACAAGACACACAAAAAAGAGGAAAGGTTATGTACAAGTTATGTATACTATGTATGTTGGTTATGTAGTTAATATCATTAGTATTTAATATCATTAGTATCATTAGTATTTCCTTTTACCAAATGTCCTTTAAATAAAGGGTAAAGAAAAAAAGACAGGAAGAAACAAAAAACCCAAAGACTCTAAGAAAAACTCTAAGTACATCAATATAAAAACAAATAGAAAATAATCATTGACTTTGTATTAACAAATACAATTTTAATTTCTTTTTAAAGGTTTTATCATTTTTTTCCTTAACCAAAAACTGAGGAAGACAATTCCATGCTAACATTCCTCTGTAATGCATTGTCCTTTGTCCAGCGCCTGTTCTATAAGCAGGTAGCAAAAATTTTCCCTCTACTGAATGTCGTGTGGGATATGTGTGTGTATTAAAGGAAAACATAAAAAAGTTAAATAAAGTAGCTGGACTCTTTATTGTAATTACGTTTCTTACAAAATTAAGAAGTATATAATGTAACCTATCTTTAACTGATAACCAGTTCAATGCCTTTAACATTTCAGACACTCTTGTTCTATATGAGCAACGGAGCACTATCCGTGCAGCTTTGTTTTGAACAACCTGCAGCTTATTAAGGTTATATTCTGATATGTTAGACCATACAACAGTACAATAGTCCATCTGAGATAGAACTACAGCCTGCATTAACTGTTTAACCAAGTAACTTGGTAAGTATTTTCGGCAGTATTTAATTGCAGCCATTCCTCTACCCATTTTCTTCACTATCTCATTCACATGGCTTGTCCAGGACATCCTGCTATCAATCAACACTCCAAGCAGTTTCACTTCTGTGACCTGTTCTATTTCTTTCTCATCTATTTTCACTTTTAAATGTGGCTCTTTTCTACCTCCCCATTTAGAGGATAATACAATACATTTTGTTTTTTCAATATTAAGAACCAATTTATTCGAATTAACCCATTCTCTTACCAATACCATCTCTTCATTTAAGACATCTTCTAACTCGCTTGATGTTGTGGCTGCTGCATAAACAGTAGAGTCATCTGCATACATAACAATGGATGACTGTTTCAAAATTAAAGGTAGGTCATTAGTAAATATTGAAAATAATAAAGGCCCTAAGCAGCTTCCTTGCGGAACTCCACAGTTCAACTCCCTCTTATCTGAAAAGCACCCATTAAAGTACACACAATATTTCCTATTGGTAAGGTAGCTATTAATCCAGGCAACAGAACATCTGTCAAAACCATAACAATATAATTTATTCATCAGTAATCTATGGTCAAGTACATCAAAGGCTGCACTAAAATCTAATAAAACAGAACCAACTATATTACCTGAATCTATTTCTTTCAACCATTTATCAGTAATTTCAGTAAGTGCAGTAGCAGTGGAGTGACCCTTTCTGTATGCATGTTGATGTACTGTATTCAAGTCATTTACACAAAAGTAATGTTGTATTTGTTCATATACTATTCTTTCCATAATTTTACTTAACAAAGGTAGAATACTTATTGGTCTGCTATTCTTTCCAGAAAACATTTCTTTGTAGTTCTTGGGTAGTGGAATCATTTTGGCTATCTTCCAATCTGCAGGACATGTTGATTTTTCAAGACTTAAGTTAATTATATGACAAATGGGGGAAGCCACAGCATCAGTAACAGGTTTAAGCAGCCTTACATCTAAATGATCAATACCAGGTGGCTTATTTTTACTGTTTCTGATAAGTTGATCAACTGTAGACACTTCAACCTTATCAAATTGAAAAGTACAATATTTATTCTTCATAAGTTTATCCATAATGAGTCTGGACGATAGTTCAGACCCACTGTTATACGCCTCCATGTCATGATTTAGTTTCTGAATTTTATCACTAAAATAATAACTAGGTGTCCTACTTATAGAGAGAAACTTGTGGGAAATGACCAGCAGCACTAACAGCACTTAGTCCACCAGAGGGCCATTTAACAGTTAAAAGATCCATTACACACAAAAGATTCATAACCTTAATAAGATACATATAGTATAGCTGCATTATTAATGCAGAAGAATGCCCAGTGAACAATGTTAGCTACATCCATACGGTGTTTATACAATCTATAAATTGTTGTGGCCTTACTCTGCGTTTCACAGAAACCTTATTAGAGGTAAGGAGCAGAGGGGGCGAGCATTAGGAGCATAAAGCTGACCGGGAGCTGGAGGAGGGGTAACACAAGGCCAAATCAATAGCCAGTGCCGCTAGGGGTGTGTGATGTTTGTTTAGCGTGGCTCTTGAGGGACGGTTGCATAACAGTGTGCAGTTTGCAGTGCTGAGTGACTGGAAGCCTGGAGTGTTGCCTTATTGCACGTGAGTGGATGGGCACGGAGGATAGCTGAAAATGTCTCGACTGTTTAGAATTATTGTTTGCTTAGAAATTGATGCGCTTAGCTTTTGAGTTTAGCATCATTTTTCAATTATACACATTTTTACAGGGCTTTGTACAGGTCTGTATAAATGCACATAAAAAGCTTTAAATGCACATAATTACACACATTTTTTAATGCATACATAAGAATGCATGCATACATACATAAATTGTATGTAAAAACATGTACATACACGGTGCAAAATAAATCTTAAGAACCCAAATGAGAGATAGATAAGAGTGTTTTGTTAGTCTTTTTTAAACCATGGAGAGACACTATTTAAAGAGGTTTTAAAAAAGGCTGAAAAAAAAAGAATGTCCTATATAGAGACGAGGACAGAGAAGGCTGCAGCACGCGTAATGAGAGAAGTTTAGGAAAGGAGGAGTTGGTGTTCTCTGAGGAACAGGGCTGGGATTAGCGGAGGAAACTGGAGCTGTAGTCTCGCGGGCAGTTCCATATCTCCCTGGGGGGGCAGGGATAATGCAAGCGACACTCTCCAGCTTTAAGTCAGGCAGAAGGTAATCCGCTTTCTTAATTGGGTAATTAATGTCAACGCCCGGCTTTCCGCTCCCTGAAGACAGGCCGGGTCAGCGCACAAGGGAGTAGTGCCTTTAAGCTAATCAGGAGAGAGGTTGGAAACACCTCTGCACCAAACATACCTAATCCTTCTCCACAAGCCAAAATCAATCAATACACCTTGTGCTGGATAACGCTCAGTTTTATTTAACCAGCCCATAATGGCCTTTATGTGGCATGTGTGTATTTACTGAAGTGTGAGCTGGAGACAAGATTGAGTCGGTTGTAATTATGAAGAGATTTTGCTCAGCACAAACACCATTACATGTTGTTTGCTGTTTGTATTAACTGTCTATGTAACAGTGTACTTACCTGAGTAATAAAATACGCTATAAACTTCCCTCTTCCCTCCCACCCTAATGCTAACTCTAAACCCCCTTCTTGTAAAAGCCTATCCTAATAAAACAGTACATTTATTACAGCATATACCAGTTTGCTAGGTTTTTACAATATAGTGTCATAGACCATACATACATAGCACACACATTTTCACTGCATAAAAAGCTGGGTGTAAAAAAAATAAATGTGTTAAATGTGTTTTAACAGATGCCACAAAGCAATGACAGACATACCTTACAAATGTGGGATAGTAACTGTAGTTTGTTAGGAGGAGGCTACACTTTTTTCTCTTCATTTTACACAATCACGGAGACTCTCTCGAACAATGCCTTGTAATTACTAATACAATGCAGCCTGTTATCCACCGTAATTGCAATCATTGTTCAGACAGCAGAACCCCAGCTGTAATTAGAGTAGACTCAGACTTGTGCTGTGATCACATGTTGACTTTGATGTTGTCGATTGATGCAACGATCATTTTAAGATGCCACACCAGATAATTGCTGGCTTGTCTGATTAGCTGAATGCACCTTGACCATCATTTGGTAAGCTGTGATTTACTAGAAAATACTGTTTGAGACGTCTTTGCTTTGTTGTTTTTTTTCTCAGTGCATAACAGCAAAAGTAACCAGAGGCTACATGGGTTTGAATAATGTTTAGCAACAGTCAAATATTTTTTTATACACAAACACTTTAATTAATAATTCTAAATCAACCAGGAGGAGACAAAGGCTTGGAGGCCACAATTGTGCAGATTCTTGGGACACAAAGTAACAGGGTGTCAGAATGGAACTTTTTATGGCTTAGTTCAAGCCATGGGTTGTTTGACTGCTACTAAGCCAGGAGCATGTGGACATTGGATTATGTATGTCTGACTGTATGTCTGTATGTATGTATGCATGTATGTATGTATGTATGCAGGGTGCAATTTGTCAAAAAAAAAAAAAAAAACACAGAAATGGGGATTTTTTTTATTCATGGAAATGAACACTGTATTTTCCACTTGCCTAACTAGGCCTACCATGTTGCTTGGGCTATTGTTTTGCATCATGAGGCTGGAAATCGTCCTGTACATGAGTGCTAACCTCTACCGCAACATCATCATTTCTTGTGCTATCATTCTCAGGTGTCCTGTAAAATAGGACAGTATGCTGCTCTGAACTCGTTTCATATTTAGTGCAGTCCTGTTTTGTATACCTCTCTGGCTCAGCCAAGTTCCCACACGAAAATGTTACAGTGTTTAATATTGTGTTTGGTGATGTTCCAAAATATGATAAGTGTAGAAGCACAATGCAGTAGCCTAATTCATCATCAGTTGAGTTGCATTAATGGCTATGGAGGGGTGTTAGGCACTCACCAAATGATATTCCGTTCACACTTGTGTGTAGGGATTTAAGGTTTATAGTAAGTCCCTAAACTAACATGTGTGCAGAGACGTGGACAGTTGCGTGTTTGAATCTAATGTTGGACGAATGTCCCTCGGGATGCCAGCTTACCTGTGCAGCCCAAGCGTAGACACCAATCCGTTGGACAACTAACGTCTATAGCCAAGTTGGTAGCTCGAAGTTACGTTATTAGAAGGATGAAGTTCTGAGTGCTTAACTACAACAAAAGGTAAAAACAAATGAAAGGGACATTTCTGTTTTACAAAGACTGCTCTCCAGTACCCACGAGCAAAAGCAATCACGCCGGTAGTCCAATCACTGTTAGGTGCACTGCTCCATGCGACTCCTCTCCCATGGGCCTTCCACCTGTGGGCTTTTATACAAATGCACAGCAGGCTAACCAGCGTCCCCAGGTGTATGGAGCATCAATGTGAAAGTGTGCTGTGTAAAGTAAAGCACTCACATCCTAACAGGGGAATAAGGGGGCGGGGGGATAGTCCTTGTCCCCACCGGAGATAAAAATAATTTAGCAGTGGTAGGGATATGAAAGCCAGAACAGGGGAAATCCTTACCACCCTCCCACCCCCACTTACAAATCACATCCTGTATGTACTGTATGTATGTATATACATGTGTGTAGGTATGTATGTATGTATGTATGTATGTATGTATGTATGTATGTATGTATGTATGTATGTATGTATGTATGTATGTATATATGTATGTATGTATGTGTATCTGTTTGTTGTCGTGCGCTCAATAGACACCTACAGTATTATGAGGCATAACCTGCTAAATAAAAAAGGTATACAGGACTAGCTTCATCCAAATGGCTGCCCGTGACACATGCAGGGTCAAACAAAGGCCGTCATGATAAGTCCAAACAATTGGGCTTTTCATATAATCTGCACACTGAGGATTCCCTCTATATGTCTCTCTGTTTGACTGTGAACACAAGAGAAATAGCAGCTATTTTCAGCCCAAGACCCTCTCCACTTTCCATCACAAAGAATGATCTTAGTGGTGGGACTAGGAAACGGGAGGGGGGGAGAAATCGACTCAGATTAAATGTCTGTCAAGCTGTGTTACTGCTCTGAATAAAAAATATTGTGGAAGAATGGTAAATATCCCAGGAAATTAGTTGTCTTGCAGTGACAGAAACACCATCTATCTGAGGCGTGAAGGAAAAAAAAAAGAAATAATGAAAAAAAGAGGGTGGAAAGGAGGGAGGGAGTGACGCTTTGTGGGTGACAAAGATGCGTAGCTGTGTCAACTGCTAAGCTGTACACTTTTCACTGCGGCCGACAACTGACATGCATCAGCACGGACATTCTGGGCACACTCATGGTCACTAGAAGGTGGTTTGACTTGGTAATACTCTAAATTGAGACCTGCTATAAGGCTGTTGTAACCATGTCATAAACACTTTATAGCCGGTGTTGTACACATTGTGACTATATCCAGTGATTTGACAATTTCATGTAACCATTATCTGTGATTGTTATAATCACTGAAATGTATAACAGCTTCATGTCACATGTCATTGACACTTATGCCAGGGGACACTGATCATTATTATAGCATATTGCATACTCATCTTTATGACAAGATTATGACATGATTTCGTTAGTGTTGTGACACTGAGCTCAGGTAAAGCTTTTATTCAGAATGAATCTCCTATTTGGTCAGCCTGTAAGGCTATAAGAATCTCCAGTAATACAGAGCAGTTGAACCCATAATAGACTATTGCAGTGCACAGCCAATGAAGTGGAGGACAATATACTATACCAAATCAAGTGGTTAATCATACGAATTTTTATTTTGCTTCACACTGAAGTGTTTCTGGCGTGTACCCAGAGCAATAAAGGGACAAGTGTAACCACAGGACAAAAATGCTCTTAATCTTCCGAGAAAGGGGGATGGGGGTAGGAAACAGAGAGAGAGAGAGAGACAGAGGGAGCGAGAGTGGGGGGGGGGGGGGGGGGGTGAGAGAGAGAGAAAGAGAGACAGAGGGAGAGAGTGGGGGGGGGGGGGGGGAGTGAGTGAGAGAGAGAGAAAGAGGAAGGGAGATAAGACTCTCTCTCTCACTGCCTCTCTTTGGAAGGGGAATGAGGGCAGGAGAGAGGACAATGAGGAGAACGTAGGCTGGGGGTTTGGGTGGGGGTTGGGGTACCCCTACGGGCACCTTGGCATCACTTCAGTGGCATGGCTGTGAAAGGCAGGGACCGGAGGAGCAGGAAGACGAGGCCAGGGCGCGAGCCGTGTGCCAACTCCACACAGAGGGACTTCTGTCTGACGCCTGGCATCAGTGAGCGCAGGACGGCAGCCATTTCCCAGAATACCCTGCAGCGTTGTACCACACTTAACCGAGCTGTCTCCTCCGATAAGTGCTACAAACAGACTTTACCTGTAAGTTTGGAGGTTAAACAGAGGAATATTGCAGTTCTGGGGTCAGTCACCATGATAGTGTTCTTATCTCCATTCCATGCAGCCTTGGTACTCTGGTACAGATATCTACCGCTGGTGCACTGGCTTTGTGTTTCAGGCTGTGTGCGTGTCAGTGTTAAATTAGCTAACAAAATATACTCAGCTAACAAATTAATCTGAAAAAAGGAGCTGGAGCACACAAATAACAGAATATGTTTCAATAGGTGAAGACCACTTACAACCACTAACAGACACAAAGTGTTAATCAGTCTAAAAAATTGGATTTTATTGTTCTGTTCTGTGAGAACCAAGGAGCTTCAAGTGTTGTTAAGGCCTGCTGGAACCTACAACTATAATGATAACTATGACCCTCCAGACAAGAACAACATTTTAATGCCAAGATTCTTGTTGTGATTGTAAATAACTAAGATAATATGAGGTGCCATTTCTGAAGGTTATTACAGATATTAACTCTGGCTTCCAATAAAGTTACAAAACTCTTTGACCCATTTGTTTTAATAGTTTAGGTGTCGTGAAGGCCATTCACCACCACTCTATAGAATTTTATTTCTACTAGCTGCGGTGGCCAAGCATTACTGTATGTGGCTCTGTGGTACAACAAAAACCCAATGGAAAAATGCAGGAAAAGCTTTCGTCGCAGTACATTGCTAATTAAATCACAAAAGGCCCCATTTAGAATTCCACCAGGTTTTATTGAGGCCAACTGTGCTATTGTTTGTGTTTAGTATGGTCTGGGCATGTCGCTTAGACAGCCAGCTTGTTAATTTTAGACCAAGCGCCTCCATAAATAAATCACTTTTATATCCATACCTGTCCCATTTCAAAGTGTAAACAAAGGAAATTAACTGCCACCACTAACAACCATACATTATATAGGCTGTACACTTATAGCAAGACCTGAAAGAAGTCTGGCAGTAATTTATCACCCACCACCACCATTATAATGTGAATCTAAACCAACATGTCAGTGGAACTGCAGTGGTGAAGTCTTGTGTGTTTTAGATGTGAGGAACACTGCTGTTACAGGAAATAGCTTTTGCCTGCTCAGCAATTACAGAGTGAGTTTGTTTTTTCATGATTGATTAGAATCATGAACAGGCAAAAGCACGAAAACATCATCTTTCTCTGTCTCTCCGTCTGTGTCTGTGTCTTTGCCTCTCTCTTTCTCTCTCTCTCCCACGCCCCCCCCCCATCACACACACACACACACATGCACACACATGCACACACACACACACACACACACACACACACACAGTACACACCGCTGTCACCAATTATCATAGCACAGGGATCGATCTAAATGTAATTTTGTAGTATGGTGTGGAAGCAGTTACCTGTAGTTGGTAAACCAAGCTGCCACATATTCTCTAGAAATTGTCTTGACAGTGTCACTGCAATTTGTGCTCTGTGATAATTGATTTGGACTTGATTTGGACAGGACATAGACAGAAGTGGGAAAGAAAGACAGGGAAGGATTGGGAAATGATCACAGGCTGGATTCCAACCTGGGTCCCCATGCCCACTTGCTCACGTATGATACGGTTGCTGAAGTCCATCTGAAGTTCATTCTACTGAGTAACTAATACTGGTAACCAACTTCCACATTAAAGCTGTCCAAAAAACTAATAAGGAACACTCAGGGGAAACTCACTTTGTGTTTTTCACAAGCACACATTCCTCTAGAAACTGAAATACAGAAACACTGAATGCACAGCATCTTCTTCAGTCAGATTACATTACATTACACTTAGCAGATGCTTTTATCTAAAGCGACTTACAAAAGGAGGACATAATAAGCTAACAGAGGTGTAGAGGAACACAGAGTAAATCGGCTACACATATACACACAAGAAGATACATGTGCCTTGGGTAAGTATCTCGGAGCAGGGACACTTCAGACACACCCACCCCCTGCACACACAGACTCACACGAGCATGAGGCACCTAGGTAAAGAGTTGATTAGTAGAGATTAGTTTTGTTAGGAAGGGTAGCAGTCTCGGAAATGAAGGGTTTTCATAAGTTTTTTAAAGGTAGAGAGGGATGTTGCTGCTCTTGTAGCAACTGGTAGGTTGTTCCTCCATTGAGGGACAAAGAAAGGTTTAGATTGATGTCGCCTTGTGTGAGGAGAGGGTACGGGCAGACGATTCGCTCTGGACAGGATGTAAGCCTTTAGTATGACCTTGAGATAAGCAGGGGCAGATCCTGATGTGACTTTGTAGGCTAGTATCAAAGCCTTGTGTTGAATTCTGGTAGCCACCGGAAGCCAATGCAGGTGACATGTGACATGTGACGTGTCCTTTTGGGTTGCTTGAAAACCAGTCGTGCTGCTGCGTTCTGGACATTTTGCAATGGTTTGATTGCACAAGCAGGTAGACCAGCCAGGAAGGAGTTGCAGTAATTTAGGTGAGAGATGACTATAGCCTGTACCAGGAGCTGAGCGGTCAGAGAATGATAGCCGGTCATCAATCATGATGCCAAGGTTTTTAGTAACTTTGTTCGGAGGAACAGTGACAGCGCCCATATTCAGGTTGATATCATAGCGGATTGAATCCTGAGCTGGGATCAGTAGGAGTTCGGTTTTAGACAGATTAAATTGGAGGTGGTGTTCCTTCATCCATGTGGACAGTTCACAGAGACAGGCAGAAATGCGTGCAGAGTCATCTGCTTGGAACAACTGGTACAGCGTTGTGTCATCAGCATAGCAATGACAGGAGCAGCCGTGTGAGCGGATGACATCCCCCAGCGAGGTGGTGTAGATGGCAAACAGAAGGGGTCCCAGCACCGACCCTTGGGGCACCCCTGTGGAGAGGGTGTGAGTTGATGACAGTTGTCCTTGCCATGACACATTAAAGGACCATCCAGTGAGGTAGGATGTAAACCAGGAGTGCGCTACGCCTGTAATGCCGATGTTTGAGAGTCACAGTCACAGTACATTATCCATGCATTATGTGTTCAATGCCCTACAGCCTGTTATATCAATGCACTGCATACACTGCATACATTAAACCATAACACCACATTAAATAGTTTCTATTTATCACATGAAAAAAAATGCACACTCTGGAAGGAAAAAGGAGAAATTCACTCAGAAATAACAACACCACCAGCCCTACGGTACGGTAGTAGCAGAAGGAACCAGATCCAACTAGGAGATGTACAGTGTTCAGGTCACAACACAGTTGAATGCTCCACTGATGAATCACCGGCTGCCCAACTCATCCCAAACTGTACTGATATCATTAATAGCTATTTCATGTATCTTATATTTGGGGTCTGTACTTTTAATGTGGACGATCATAACTGTTATTTTAATCTCACACAGAAAGTCACAGCACTTTGCAATGTTGTAAAGAGATATGCTTGGATGCTTGGTTATGTTTAGGGTTAGGATTCATTTGTGATACAAGATACTTACCTGGGCATAGTGTCATTTATCACTTTCATAATAAGTTTTTTTAATTCAATAACGCCAAGGAAACTATGAGCAAAATGCGCAGTTAAGTGGACCATATTAAAAACAATTAACATGAATGGGCCCAAGCATTTATCTCAGTTGTACTAAATTAGATTGTGTATCCCCTTTTAAAATTATTACTCCTCTTGTCAACAGGATGAGCATCCCCTTTGAGACTGGGCATGCTTTAATGGTAAAACACTGCACAACACCATTGCAGCCTGCCTTTGATCTCAGAGCCACTTCCGTTGCTCTTTTGGAGCCTGCCTGGTGTTTGCTCTGGGAGTGGATTCATCAAATGTGTGTGTGAGGCCTGGATGGGGCCCTAATTAGATTATGTCTCCTCAATTATGGTGCCACAATTAATCCTGTGTTGATCATGAAGCGAGGAGAGCGGTGTTGTTTGTTTTAATCAGTGGCTTTGTCAGTAACTTGTGTCGGGTCATCGTTAGACTCCCTGATTGTCAGACCCCTTGTGGGTCTCCATTGTATGTGAGGACACACACATAGCCAACGAGGACCAGCACACAGTTAATGGGCATTCACAAGCAAACAAATACACAAGACACACATACACACCAATACAAAACATGCATATGCACATACACAAACACGTGTGGGCTTACACAAATACTCATCTGCAAGACATCTGCAATTACATTCCTTTTTGTCTGTGTCTTTCCTCCTGTCTCCCCCACCTCTCTCTTTCTCTCTCTCACACACACGTACATACACACACACACAGAAAGACAAACCTCTGAGGTACATCACAGATGAACTGAATAACAGATATAATCCACACCACAGTCTCTCACCTCACCTAAGTGTTAAAAAACACTTTCACACACATCGGACATATTCATAACTCACAGCCTGACAGACAAACACACACACACACACACACACACATACACACACACACACACACACACACACACACACACACATACATACACGCACACACACACACACACACACACACACAAGGTTGTATGTTGGTGTGCATACAACCTTGAGCATGTGCCTGCAGCGCTGAAGGCAGGAGCACCTTCCCGTCTCCCCATTTTCATGGTGCAGACACACTGGTTTTGGCTTCACTAATGCATGCATGCTTCCCCTCAGGCTGCTGAGGCACCCAGGGTATCAGAGACTGGGGAGGTCTCTACATTAATGTGGGTATTTTCTCAGCACCCCATCTCCCCACCCTTCTCATTACCTCAGTCAGTGCAAAGGCCTCACCAAAGAGTCCCGCTCATGAAATTCAGATGCATGATTTTTTTTCTTCTTCCTCCCTTTCTTTTTTTCCTTCTCTCCCCTTTTTTATTTTATGCCTCCACAGCGCACTTCACCACACAAAGTTGGTGCCTGTCGAAAATAGCTTTTCATCTTCCAAGAGCCACTGAAGAGGAAGATCAGCATGCACCTCTTGTCTTTTTCCCTTTCATAATTGACCCTTCCAGAAGCCCCCCCCCCCCCCCCCCCCCCCCCCCCAAATAGTAACTGCTGCTAGGACTCACAAGCTTTAGTTCCCAGCAGGTTCCAGCACATAAATCAGTAGAGATTTTAGCATGTTTTCACTGGTTTCAGTCCACCTCTTCCATAGCCAAAGAAATTATTTCCAAAAGAGGTGAAGTACCAGACAGAAACTGGCAGAAGGGGCTTCAGTAGGCTATGCATTTCAAGGCTATATACCTGACATTACTAGTCAACTATGGAGTGAGGCAAATGAATTGAAAATAGAGGGAAAATCCTATAGGCACTGGTAAAGTTGTGATGGGATGAGGTATTCCGGTAAGTGCTGCCCATTGACAAAAGTGCTACAGTACTGGAAGTCATGTGGGAATGAGTCTCTGTTTTGCACTTGCCTAGCTTGGCATTAAAAGAAGGAGTTCATAAATAACAGTATGCCAAGTGAGGCTATCTTTAACTCGCTGTTAGCTTCTTACCTTGGAACAAAGGAAGGTGTTCTTACTTATTTTGCTGATGTTAAGTTGTGAGTGAGGTCGTCTGCATTGCTTTATCCACACCCTGCATTTCTCTAGTGATATAGGGAAAGGTTCAGGAAGCTTCAGGAAAGGGAAAAACCTCACTTCCCCTCCTAAACTCTTTGGATATCTGCTGTCCAATATGCAAACTCTGTAGGCACAACGTTTCAGCATTTTCCCTTGCATTGAAAGCTTGACAGACCGCACTTGGCTAGTAACAGTTACTATGCTATGATTGGTCGGTTGCTGTTTTAGGGAGAGGCTTTGGAGGAGTCATTTGCTTATTCTGGACAATGCTGGAATAACTGAATGGAAATGAGCTGAGTAGAGATGGTAAGCTTATTGTCAAGGTTGAAATTTCTTTCTTTCTTTTTTCTTTCTTTCTTTCTTTCCTTCTTTCTTTCTTTTTTTCTTTCTCTCTTTTTTTTTTTGTTGTTCGGTGGAAATAATCTGTGCTCAGCTTCTCAGTCCTCTTGAACATAAAATGGGAACAGCTGTGTCAAAACCTCCAGTGTCTCCTCTGGGCCAATCAACTAAAACCATCCATATGGACAATGATTTGGGGAAATAAAAAAAAAACGACTGTTGAGAATCGATCATTCTAATTATCTTCCTAAAAACCATCATTGTATTAATTTGATGATGCAGGCAGCTGACTTTTAGCTGCCTTTTTTCGACAAAGCTCTGAAAAGGACTGAGACAAATGGATTGCTGAGTAGAAAGCAGAGAACTCTTACAAAGGGCTACAGAAACACTAGGATGAAAACTTATTTTCTGTTTGAAGTTTTGTGAATAGTATAAAAGAGCAGGGCTGTTTGATTTAAAAAAAAAAAAACATCTTTGAAATAATAATGTTAGACTCTGATGACCCTGTCGCTTTGGTTTGTTATTTATTTGGTTGTTAGTGCTGTCTACATGGCTTTGTGCTGTAAAGGTACACTCTGTCATATATCACACAAGTCCCATGTAGTTTTATCGCTATATGGTAAACACTATAAACATTCCACATAGACACACAGACAGAAGCATCGACTCATGCTATATCTACATATTAATTAATTTTACCTGATAAACTGTACATATCAATAAATCAATAATATCAGTAGCTGTACATTATGATTATGTCATTGCATAGACATGCATTGTGGTATTGTTAATTGCCACATCACCAGCTACTATGGTCAGTGAAAATCAATGATATAATTTCAAGGGAATTCATCCAACCTGTACGTGCTATCTAGCAGACTAGCTAGCACATGATGCGGAAAGTATGGGAAGTCATTAAGAGGCATGTCTTTTTTTCTTTTTAGTTCATTAGTAAACCCAGCCTCAGCAGGTGGTAAGGCCCTGCACTATTACTGTAAGCTTGGAAAGATTTGTGGAGAAGCGCACACTACATTACACCTGTCATATTTAAGCTCTGCGATTTGTTCCGTGGTAATGAAGAGGATGTGTTTGGGGAATAAGTATGGATTAACCAATAAGGTACCCATCATTTGTTGGACTGTGTGTTATTATCATAATAGAAGCCTGCTGGTGTGTCATTATGCCGTGTCATTAGAACACACACAAGCACATCCACACCCATCCATAAACACACACACACTCTCACATACACACACACACACACACACACACACAGAAACATACACAAACACACACAAAGAAACACACGCGCGCACACAAAGAAACACACGCACATACGCACACACACACACACACAAACAAACACACACACACACACACACACACACACACATATACACAGACAGACACACACACACACACAAACACACACATCCCAACCCATCCACAAACACACGCACAGCACGCACACACACACACACACACACACACACACACACACACACACACACACACACACACACACACACACACACACACACACACACACACACACACACACACACACCACACTCAGCACTCTCACATTTATTGTCTCTCTGTCTGTCTGAAATAAACACACAGTCTCGAGTCATTGCCTTACTGTTGAGTCTTCCCACTAAGCTTGGGTGGTCTTGTCTATGAAAACAACAGACTAGTCTTCATTATGAGACTGGTTGCGGCCGCTAAATGCATTTGTTTTCGCTCCTGTCGCTTGGCGCACACCAGACCAGGCGTGTGAGAGAGCGTGAGCGTGCAGCGGCTGCCTCTGATTGGGTGTATCCATGCGAAGCCCCCGCAAAGCACACTGATCAAACTGTCACAGTTGTAGGCAGAGACAGACTGGACACCAGGGGCCTTGAGGGGAGCCTGCATATGCTTACACAATAATACAGTCTGCAGGAGACCAGAAGGAGGCGAGCGTGGGGGAGTAGGAGGGACATGTGGTTTGGAGAGGGAGGGGCGGGGAGAAAAAGAGAGAGAAAGTGAAAGTGGGAATGGAAATGAGAGAATGAAAAAAAGAGCAGGAGTAAGGTGGGGAGAGAAGGGGGACATTAGAATTTAGCAACTAGAAGATTCAACCATGTGAAACACAAGTTAAACACATGTCAAACACAAGTTCTGTTGTTCACGATGCAGCCTTGCACAGATATCACAGAAACCATTTTAACTCTTTACATGCATGTTATACAAAGGGACAGGCCTAAATGTGGTAGTTATTTAAAAAATATTCAAAAAATCCTAAATTTATATTCCCACTAAATCTTATGCATCCTTATTATAAGGAATTGTTTACATATGTGGCAATGATTTGACTGTTATGATTTCACAGAGCATTAAACAGTTGAAAATAGCCCCAAGCAGGTTTTTCTGCAATGAATTATTTACTAAATAGGGTGCCATGATTGATATGAGATAATGTGCAAACAAAGGCCACTCACAGTTCATACATTAATGACTGGGTCATGATTATGTCATCAACTGTAGTATTCAAGTCTTGTCTGCAGGTTAGACCAAATGTCCAATGTGTGTGTGTGTGTGTGTGCGTGTGCGTGTGTGTGTGTGTGTGTTGGTGTATGTGAATTTGTGTTTGTGGATGGGTGGGGTATATGTGTGCATGTGTGTGTGTGTGTGTCTGTCATTGTGGATACCAATTTGTATATGCAGGAGACAGCTACAGAGGAACACAATGTGTGTGTGCGTGTGTGTGTGCCTTACGCACTATCTGTGTTTCCTCTTCAGTGCACATTACACACACATACGCCAAAATCTCCCACATGTGCACTGACTGTGAAGCTCTGTGCTCATCTTATCCATGTTCTTCAACATCACATTGTTTATGATGGCCCTCCCACATATCCCAGGGCTAAGCAGAAAGAAATTATACATACACTTGCACATAAAACAAAACTTCAAACAAAATGTAAAAAAGTAAATAAAAATAAGAAGACACAAAAAAGATGTGACTCACAAATAGTAACACCCATGATGAAGATTTAATAAAGGAGTCATAGATTAGCTATGGCAGATCGCCAGATTAACCCAACAGTGCCAATGAGTAATCTTATAAGGATGAAGCATTAGGCATCTTGAGTGATAGCTTTTATGTGGTCTTATACACTGTTGTCTGGCCTTGACTAATTAAATTTGGCTCTGCCTCCTCATTGACCCCAATCAGTGGACACATCCTTATAATAATCTGACAGCTCATATTAGCACAACAGACAGTGCCTTATATACGCCCATAATTTTTTTTATACATTTTTAATCACTTTTATATTAATTATAATCCTCCCTTTTGAAGGCTTGCATGCCATAACATGCTATGAGCTATATCTTTGTGTGTGTGTGTGTGTGTGTGTGTGTGTGTGTGTGTGTGTGTGTGTGTGTGTGTGTGTGTGTGTAAGTGTGTGTGCACATGTACATGTGTGGGTGTGTGACTTCATGTGGAAGAGAGTGAGAAAGACAGAGTGAGAGAGAGCGAGATTTGTTAGCGATTGTAGCTGTATATGCTGTTGTCAGTGACACCCACACCCTTTGATGGGGAGGAGTACATGGCTGGGGGTGATGTGTGCGTGAGTGTGTGAGTGTAGTAGTTGGCTATGTGTGTGTGTGTGTGTATAGGGAATGCGTATACACACGTATGTGTGTGTGTGTGTGTAGGGATTGAGTGTGTGTGAGTGTGTGTATGTGTTTGTGAGTGTGTGTGTATTTGTGTGTGTGAGAGAGAGTGAGACGGTGTGTGTGTGTGTGTGTGTGTGTGTGTGGGTGTATGCATGCGCATGTCAGTGTGTATTGAGTGTGTGTGTGTGGGTTGGGAGCAGGCGTGTATAGGGTCCCCTGCTTCTGCTGTTGTGTCTCAGACTCAGGAGCTTACAGTACCTACTACTCCATCACATACCTCCACAGACAGACCCCACACCCTGCAAACCCCACCCTCCTCACCCCAGCCGCCCTTCAGACCCCCACCGCACCTTTGCCTTACCCTTTTCAGGCACAGATACAGAGTGATTTTGCAGTGGTTTTACAAGGATGCTTTTTCCAAGGCCGTAACAGGAGAAACAAGAAGTGGGAGAGCACACCTCATGGAGAAGTTATTTTTTCAGCTAGACTTCTTTTTCCAGCCTTCCTTGTTAAAAGAGAAGTGTGGACCAAGATTAGCCCATTTGTGTAGAATGGCTTGACAGTGCCTGTCATTGTTAGGCAGAAAGTCATTGTCAGAGGTGCTGACCTGTGGAAGGAGCAGAAATTTGTGCTTGGCCATGATGCAGCATTTCAAGCCTGTGTTAGTATTATGGTTATGTAGGGGAAGCCGATCTCCATCTCAGTGTCATATTTACTGTGATTTGACTTGAAAGTATCCCTTTAGGCAAAAAGCATACCTTTTTACACACTCGCAAAATGTGAAGAAAAAAAACCCCACAGAAATACACATGCACGCACACACACACGTGCACACACACACACATGCACACACAAGAACGTCGACACAAAAGCAACCAGGCAAAAAAAGAAACATAATGTTCTCAAACAGATCTATGGTAATGTACATCAGACCTGAGAGGCTACAGGCACTTACCTCAAGCAGCAATGTTGTTTCTGTAATTACATAATAACTATCCAAGCCATCAGTCACGGAAATGATTTTGAAATATGCTCCATTGCACTAAGGTGTTATTATTGTGGAAAGAGCTGCTGCATCTAAAATGTGCTCTCAGATCACTGACATTACTTTACATTTGCAGTTTTGCCATGCCTTAATTAAAGCACAGAATTAAGTGCATAATGGGAGTCAGAGTTAAATGTTTTTTGCCGCACCTGTGATGCTGTTGTTCCAGCATCCACGTCCACACAGAGAGAGAGAAACATGTCTTCAACATAGGCTGCACAGTATGCTAAAACGCTTTGGTGTGTGTGGGAGGGGTGTGAGAGTAGTCTTTGATCTCTCACATAGCCCACAGGAACACAGAAAAAGAGAGGGGAGAGAGAGAGAGGAGAGAGAGAGAGAAGAAAGAAGGAAAGAGGAATCATGAATGTCATCAATTTGCCTTGTAATTTGTTGTAAACCCGTAGCTCCCTTGTTTTCCCATTTTGAAACAGCCGTTTCATCAAGCTTGCATGCAGGCCTCCCAGGTGAGATAGTGTGGAGCAAAAAGCCCCTTCCAGCTTTTATGGCACCTTGACAAGGCAGAAACTACAGCACTTTCCTTAACAAGCCTTCATATAAAAAACACACCTGTAAAGAGACATGGCTTCATTTCAAGCTAACACATATCACTGACTGCTGTTTCTTTAACTGGAGAGGACACTAAGGAAAAACAGGAAGAGGGAGAAAGACAGACAGACAAACAGAAAGGCAGGAAGACAGAGTAAAAAGACAGAGGGAGAGAGAAAAAAAGAAAAATAGTGCGATTTAGTTAATCATCCAGCTCAGGCTGGCTCCCACTCATCAGTGTGGGAGAAGAGGGAAAGAGAACAGTGCCATCTATTGATCCCGTGCGTGACAGAGAAGGATATCGAGGTGCACAAGCACTGCTGCTGCCCTGGAGCTCTGGGGCCATCGTGGATGTTACCATCAACCATCACGGTCCTCCATCTCTCTCTCTCTGTCTCTCTCTCTGTCTCTCTCTCTCACTCTCTCTCTCTCTTGTTTCATTCACTATATCTGTCTCCCTATCAGCCTGCTGAGATCATTTAACCATCTTAATTCTATATCAGTCTGAGTGTCTGTTCCTGTAAATGGCTGTACAACTATGCAACTCACACACTGTCTCTTTCCTACATAATCACATTCTCTCTACATTCTCTCTCTCTCTCTCTCTCTCTCTCTCTCTCTCTCTCTCTCTCTCTCTCTCTCTCTCTATCTATCTATCTTTCTCTCGCTCTCTTATAATAAATGGAAGTAAGTGTACATCTGTTAGTACGCTGAAAACACATGGAAATATACTCAATGCATGCCAGTGCATTTACATATCCCCTATGCATTGTTTGTGTGTATTCACATTTGTTACAAAGACATTTCATTAATGGATGCCATTTTTAAATTCCACTTTCACACCTACTCATACGCTCATTCCCCACTAGAATATATTCAGCTTTGCACTGTGTCATTGCTGTAGAGGCTCACAGCAACCCATGGCGACTGCACCCTAGCTAATCATTTTCAAACAAAACAACGCAGCCCTTGCCGTCTTGACTCCTGCCGTGCGAGCCAAGTCTGTTTTGCACCACCGTCACAGCCCTCCTTCACAGATAAAGGGACAAATTAAGTGTGAGATGCAGGAGAGCTGCCGCATGTCTCGTCGCATCCAATTTTCACCCAGCTCATCTCACAAACACCTCATTGCAGCAGTCGTTTTGTTTGCGTGGCCGTAGCATAGCCGGTGGCCTTATGACTGATTGGTTTACAATGAGCATTTCAATGTTCAATGCTGTTGATTTTTATAGCATCCGTTATTGTTTATTCTCTGAGCACTGTGTGCTCAGCGCATGCTGGTAGGCTTATTCTGTTGCCCTCTCCACCACGATGATGTTTAGTGTGTGCTCTCCAACAGATGAGCATTAAAGGTCCCATGTTATGAGAAAACATCATTTTTGATGGCTTTTGAATGCCTTTTTGGGTCTATTCTGCCTCTAGACACTGTGAGTTTGATAAAAACCTAAAATGGTTTAAGTAGTACAGTACATTCACCAGTGTTTGAAACAGTGTGCTTAAATAACCCATTTATATTTCTCCCTGTCTTCTTTGTCACAGATGGGGATATCCATAGACTACATAAGAGATATCTCACAAGAGCTAGCATAGGAATTGCTATGAAGAAATCTTTAGGTCCACACGCAATGTTAAAGACCAATACAAGTGTCTACATCGGCTCCCATCTGAAGAGAAAAGAAGAGCAGCAGGGTTGGACTGCATTTTAAAGGCCACGTACCAGAGGATATTTGTAAACCTTTGTTGGTGTGCTGTAGCCATTTCAAGCACAACTGCTTCATCAACCATGGACAGTATAAACTTAGCCACCAAACTTGGCCTTAACGAGGGGTTGCTTCCGACTGTCCGTGGGAAACCTGAGGAAGTTCCTACCATTGTGTTTCTTTTGCAGTATAGCACGCACTAACTAGTTATCTACTGGTGTTTTGACATTTTGCACAAGCGAACACTAACAGCCAACATAATGGCTAGGATATTCTCATTACTATGATACATTGCAAACTAAGCCAACCAAGCAATCCCCACACTTGGGAATTTATAAAAATGCATTTTAAGATGTTTGCTAAACTGAAATATAGTATGTTCTAGACAACAGAGGCATGGGCAGTAGCAGCTCATTAGCATGTAGGAATTCTAATGAAAAACAGCCGGTTCTGAACCAGAGGGTAGTGGGGCAAGTGAAACAAACTACTTAGAAGGCATGTTCAGTGGAGCTCAGAGAGCTATGTTAAGTTATTGTAAAAAGGACATAATATGGGATCTTTAAAGTCTTGCAGCACGCATAGGCTCTCTCTGTCTGTCACCCTTTTTCTGTTCCTCTACTAAGCAAAAACACACAAACAGACACACACATACACAATTGCATTCACTGTTTCCCCCTTTTTATCTCAATACAACTTTGACCTACACACCTGTGTTACTGGACAAAAAGAAAAAAAAGAGTAAGAAATTAACATGTATTTGTGAGCCAATGCCACAACTGTATTTACAGTTACAGCATCCCAGTGCCCATCACCAGCAGCTGTTTACCTGTATGAAATCAGAATTACACATGCTTGCAGATGTTCTCAACAATAATGCATTTTTTATGTGACTCCCTCATTTGTGACAGGAATATGCCTTCAAAAATTAATGTGTAGTGGATCTTATGATACTCTATCTACATGTGGTTGTCATCACTTCTGCCAAGCACAGACATCTGGATCAAATGCAGCTATTCTACATGAGAAGAAATGAAACTGGTGAGTGACATTACTATCAGACTGATGCATTTTTCTCTCTTGGACAGATTTACTTATTGTCATTTGACCTTTGAACTACAACTGGTCCGATAAGGATTTATGAATATTTTTGATGGCAACTGAATAACAATTACTCATGCCATTTGTCTGTAAATCAGTTAACCAACTCACCATCTCAATATAGCACCATTGTAGGACAATTTACAATTGATAATGAGGAGAGGTCATATTAGGTAATTTCAGGCTGTTTTAGTTTGCTGGAGGAGATGGAGCGGGGTGAATGACAGGTTCTTGGCTATGCTAGTCACATCATTCAATCTACAATCATTCAAAGCCCATTCGGTCATATTACGCCTACTTACATATATTTTGCTATAGGCGAATGTGTGCTGCAATGAGACTTTTGCAACTATGGCATGGCTTTTTCTAATTCACAGCCTTATGCCACTTCCTTTCTTTTGATGGAGGCAAACGTGGTAGAATAACATTTTTATGTGCAGCATGCATACAGTATGCAACTTGGAGTGACCTATCGTATTTCAAAAAGAGCAAGTAGTCAACAGTTTCTCGGGAAATAACATCATATTAGGTAATTATTTAACACTTGTTCAAGATCCTGTTTCTTAGTTGTGACAAACCTTAGGTTCACAGGGAAAAAAAAACGAACCCAGCTTGCATTGTCTTATTGAGAATGCACTCCTTTATGCTTATCCTAAGCTGACTCGGTGCCAAACAGTCAATAGACTGTTTTTCACACACAAGGTTTGCAGTGTGTGAGCTGCTAAAGAGTCTTCTCTGATGGGCCTCTGAAATAGTGTGTGGACACAGAATGCATTTAGTTTTCTCCAGGACCATCTGCTGCACAATTCTGTTTCTGCTCTGCGTTGTTATTTGTTTTCTTCTGGGCTTTAGGGAAAGAGCTGAGGGTATAGAATGAATCACTCCTCCACATGTGCTACTAAACACTATTTCACTTTCACTAAAACTGGGTTTAATACTGTGTATTACTTATATTGGTCTCTATCAATCATAGGCAGAGAGAGAGAGAGAGAGAAAGAGAGAGAGAGAGAGAGTAAGACTTTTGTTTTCCCTGACTATACCAATACCTCAACAGGGTGACTTCATGCTATAGTTGTGCTATTGCTAGTACCCAGAAAAGTGGGTTAACTCCTTACACACACGCACACACACACACGCACACGCACGCACGCACGCACGCACGCACGCACGCACGCACGCACGCACGCACGCACGCACGCACGCACGCACGCACCACCACCACCTACCACCAGCACCACCACAACCCATTTTTAAAGCAAATACACATTTAAAAGAGCAGGTAAATAAACAAATAAGGTAGTGCTTAGCCTGTACATGTTTTTGCTGTGCTATATGCTGTGGTGGAGGTGCTGCCAGTCCCAGAGAGGAGCAGAGACACGGGCAGGATCAGCTCTGCGGTGCTCAGTCGTGGCATGTCTCTGCTCAACTGGAGCTGGCGTATTGATCCAATCAGTCAGGTTGGATAGAATGGAGACGGAGGGAAAGCATCAGCTACCAGAACTGGAGGAGGTAGAGGTGGAGGAGGTGGTGGTAAAGGAAAGGGAGATAGCAGAGGAGGAAAAGTGGTGGTGGTAGTGGTGATGGGGTGGGTTGGGGTTGCGTTTAGGAGTTTTACTTAGGGTAAAGCTGCATACAAACAGCTTCCCCAGGAGAGGAGAGGGTGGAGAAGAAGAGAGACGTGTGCAGTCTCGGAACAGGTTGGTGCGGAAGTGATGAATAAGGGACAGTTACCGGCAACACACACAGGCACACAAGCACACATCCACATACGCATACGCATGCAAATGTGGAAATAAATCTATACACACAAACATAGGTATACACAAACACGCACACACACACACACAGTCATGTACATACACAATATTGCTTCTGCATGTTTTCTATGGTTAGGCCCATGACTAAAATGTACATTCGTCATGGCCAACCCTGACTGGTGTCAGGCCTTTGTGCAATGCATGTGTATGTGCTTTGTGTCAAATTGCTAATGTAGGGTAAAAATACATGCATACTATCGCACTATGTGTCAAAGCACCATAAGACTAGAATCCAACATACTGTGCCCCGTAATGTTACGTAAGGCACCACCTTGACAGTTCTCCCCGGCAAGGAAGGAAAGAATTTGCAGGATTTCAAAGCCATTCGTGCCAATACAGTTGGGTAAATGTGGGTGGGAGAGGAAAAACGTAATGGAAAAAAAGAGGAATTCATTGTCACAGAAGTGAGAAGGGCACTTTGGGTGGACTAGCGGAGCTGCATATGAAACATCTGCAGCAAAGACCCGGCCACTGGTTTACATCTCATTATTCCACTCACAGAGATATCTCTTCTGGTGCCACAAACTGGTCACCACGGAGACCGTATCTGAGACAGTCAGGCAGAAAATGGATCTGTGACTTAGGGCTCCTCCAGTTTCACTGCAGAGACTTTTGAGTGGGACAGAGGTGTGTGCGTATGTGTGTGTGTGGAGGGTGGAGTGGAGGTAGGGAGACAGACAGAGAGAGAGAGAGAGAGAGAGAGAGAGAGAAAGAAAGAGGGGGGTGGGAGGAAAGTGAATGTCAGAAAAAATAACAAGAAAAATAGAGAAGCAGCATAACAGCTAGGAACTTCTTCAGAAAAGCATTGTTGAGGAGAAAGAAGCAATTTCCATTTTTAAACATGGTGTGCCTGTAGCATTCAAAGCCTTATGCAAATTCTTGTGCACTATATACAGATGTACTGAGACATTGTAATCTGAAGAAAATGTATATGAGTGCTTTTCATGGAGTAGTGCTTATATAATCTCCTGTTAAAACATACCGTGTCCTCAAATAGCTATTCTTTGGATCACGACAAACAGAAAAAATAAACTATTTCCTGTGTCTTATGTAGCCTACAATATTTATACAAGACTATTCTTTTCTATTCTATTCTATTCTATTCTATTCTATTCTATTCTATTCTATTCTATTCTATTCTATTGTTCTAACCAGTGTCATACCAGGTCTGTGAAAATGCTTGTAATAAAGGTGAGAGTAGGTGACGTAAAGTCAACTGGTGTCTCCACTGCTACCTTTATAGACACAGATTGTGTTATGACCACAGTCCTTTACCTTGCTACTGAATGGGTATTTATATACACAGACATTCTCTTGGGAGAAGGTAAGGAGCAGGCACCACGAGGGTTGATATACCTAAGCTAATATACTGTATGTTAAGGTTCAAATACATAGCTGCAACATAACTGGAGGAGTTTTATGTGGTCAGTGAGATTTTCTTTTGCTGTTGTTGTTGAGCATGTGCACAGACATACAAAATGCATCCTAATAAAAGTTTAAAGCAAGGTTGATAGGCAACAGAGTGTGTTATTACAATGTAGTTACATATTCTACAACACCAGATCATGCGCATAAAATTTGCTAACACTTTGTTCCAAAAATGATCACGACCTGACAGCTATCTATAATCCTCTGGTGATGGCTTTTCTTCAGTGGTAAGTAGTGGTAGTTGATGGATCATGTGTGGAGTACAGATGTTTATCTTGTAGAGTCTCGGCGCACAGGAAAAGCAAACAAGCCCTTTGCATACCAGCAAGACAGAGCAAGCAAATGCACCCATCCTCCAGCAATCGATACTGCTGTCTCCATCAGTGGCCCTTCTGTCTCTGCTGCTTTGCACACTATCTGTTTACCAGTACAGCAAGTGCAGCACCCTGTATTGTGTGACCTGGGTAACATGACAGCAAAGTAAATACAGAAAAAACAGCTTCTACGGTTATGAAAAATGAAGTGGTTGGTTTTCAGTGACCTTTTCCACTGAAGTTGTAAAAAGATGAGCGCCAACACCTTGGCAAAGTTTGAAAATGTCCTTTTAATACACACCCAGAGGTTTGAGACACTACTGAAAAATTTAGGCATGGATATATGAAAGAGTATCGAGTAACAATTATATGAGCTGCTATTACTCAGTGTACCAATTCTTTGCATAGCAATAGTTTCTTGGGTTCCAATGGACACAATGAGAAATGTGAAACATCATCATTCAGGCAAGTAGATAAGGCAACTGTAAATGTGGAGACACAAGGCACTCATCACTGCCGTGATTAATTCAAATATCATTAATGATGAACCCCAGCTCACAAAACTCTCTACACTTCCGACTCTTCACATTAGTAAGTTCCTTGTGGTAGAACAGAAAAAAAACTCATTATCACACAATGAAAGGAATAGATGTACCGAGAAAAAAGGGAACAAAAACGCACGACCGTAATCTTCCCAACTGTATTTGGCCCGATGCCAGAGCTTAGGCATGGTGGCTTGCTTTCAGTCCTTGGGAATCAATTAGGAGTTTTGTCAGCAGTGAAGGAGATAGGATGGGGGTAGGACTGGAGGGCTGGGGAGCCGGGGAGGTGCAAAGGAGAGCTTGGCCCACGCTGCTAATATCAATCTGGTCAGTCTTGCATGGCAAAGGAGGGGAATTGCGAATGCACTGAAAGCCAGTAAATCACACTGTTAAAAGTCAATTAGGGCCAGATTAGCCCTAGTACCTTTAAACCACACACACACACACGTACAACTGCCATCATCTCTGTCAGCATGTGTTTAACCATGGGGGTTTTGATATGTCTAGACCCACAATCATTCTCCATATTCAATCAGTAGGATTAATGTACAACACTTCTCACATCATAACGTGTTATGCAGGGTTGTGAGCTTGAGTTAAAGTTTGAGGTAACATTTTTTTTAACCTCAAGTGCACCACTCTAGACTTTGTACACTTATGGAAAATAGCTTCAAAATAAACACTTACAGTTTGTTTTTATTCATTTTGCCCTGTGGGGATTTTGAGAGGCCATGATGGCCTTTTACCTACTCCTGCTATTCAGTAGAACAGTTTGATATCGTTTCTCCTACTCCGAACTTAAGGTCTTTCATTTGTCAGGTGTTTGATGTATCATCGCTTCACATTTTGAGTACAAAATTGAAACAATTAACACAACCGTGTTGCCTTTTAAACACTAACTGTGGCCCTTCTAAAAAAGTGCAACAAGTTTAAGTCTGCTGCTACTACTAACACTGAGTCTGCTACCATAGCTGTAAGACTGACACATTCTTTTGTTTTCCAATTTTTGCCATCTTGAATGTGTGAGCTTACACACAAGGGATGCCAGTTTTAGTAGTTATTTTCCACCACAGAGCCAAGATCATTTCTGGCTCCACAAAGCTTTGGCTTGCGTTGTGCTGGGCAGAAATGACTGAAAATTAGACTTAGCATCTTGAAGAATATCAGCCTGCCATAGACTGAGCCATCAGATACGACCACCTGTCTCATTTTTCCCTGCTTTTTTCAAAAGCTGTTGAATTTGTCCTCAACAGGGCCAGATTTCACAAGTATTTAATTATACTAAACCACTAACCTCTCATATTTAACAGAGACAGTAGTAACTCTTCACTCAGGAGCATCTAGGAGCATCACAACCCCTCCTCGTCTGCTAAAGAGTGCTGTGGTGATTTTGCTGTGGAGGGAGGGCTCAGCATGCAATCGGCTGGCAAGCTTTTGGGGTTTTAAATCAAGCCCTGTGTACTGTATGCTCCATGCACTGCCAGAGCCATCCATGATGAATACCTCTCTATGCACCCCAAGGTCTGTGCTTTCCCTCAGAGGCCATAGGCAGGCAGGCAGGCAATGTACACACCAGGAAGGGCTGGAGGTGAATGGAGTAGCTGGTTAGAAAGTCAGCGTGTGTGTGTGGTGTGTGTGTGTGTGTGTGTGTTTGCATGAGTGTGCGTGTGTGTGTTTGTGCGTGTGTGTGTGTGTGTGTGTTTGCATGTGTGTGCGTGTGTGTGTGTGTATGTGCGTGTGTGTGTGTGCGTGTGCGCGCCTTGGTGCATGGTTGTGTGTGTGTGTGTGTGTGTGTGTGTGTGGTTGTGTGTGTGTGTGTTTGTTTATGTGTTGTGGGGTGGGGTTTACAGGGGCAAGGAGAAAGGCGAGGGAAGCAGAGCAGACGGCTGTGTAAGCGTCATCACAAAACACTGATTCATCAGCAGTAAGACATTACGGCTTAGTGACCATAAATGTCCAGGACAAACAAATGCTCCCAGCTCAGCAGTCTGCCTGTCGCAGAGGGGCCTAGGGGACAGGGGGAGCGCCAGGCAGGGTCTCTGCCGCAAAGCCTCACCCCAACAGGCTTGTACACTGAGGGGGGAGCAGCCTAGAAGCTGTAAAGCGTTAATGGCATATTTTAATGCAGTTGCAGAAATAGGAGTCATTTAAATGTAGTGTAGAGTATTTCTGCATAATTGCAGTTTTGCATTATAAAACACTAAAAACTGTGTTGTTGGCTCCTTATTTATTTAATTAAAAGCATAAATATTGCATATCAAATGAAAAAGTATGGTGTGGAGTCTTTCCAGAATTGCTATTGGCAATCCAAAAAATGATAATGGTATTTTCTGAGATATTTATTTAAATGAGGCAGTTCCACATAATTCA
>CM050205.1:29322500-29387500 GCA_027475355.1 Coilia nasus | reverse complement strand
CATTAAGATAGCAGATTCGAATATGGGAAAACACTTGTCTCCTCTATCTCTCTCTCTTTCCCTCTCTCTCTCTGTCTTTCTCTCTCTCTCTCTCTCTCTTTGTCTCTGTCTCTCTCTGTCTTTCTCTCTCTCTTGTTTTAATCACCTCTCCCCGGCGAGTCAGTGTTGTGCAACATCCCCATTGTGTGCAAAACCACGAGTCGAGACAATGCATGCAAAATAATCCTTTCTTCCCGGTGGTGGTAAGAGCCTATCTAGAATGGGCCTCTTGAGAGAGAGGGAGATGGAGCATTCCTTTTCTTTCCCTCTCTTTCTTTCTCTCTCTCTGTCTCTCTCTCTGTCTCTCTCTCTCTCACACTCTTTCAAACATCCCCTTCGACCCCCCCAGTACCCAGCCTCCAGACCCCAGCCCCCTGTCCTCTCTCCTCTGCAACACCCCACAGTGTAATCCCCAATCCGAGGCGGGGCTGCGAGGTTGAGCGTGTCTCGGTGTAGCTTAATTAATATCCAGACGCTACATAGGTAGGGAGCAGTCGGGGGAGAGATAAGTGAAGAGACGTTCTCTTCTTCCTCCCCAGCGGACGGGGGGAGAACAATGGGCTCTGGCAGCTCTGCCCAAAAAAGAGAAAATTGGTTGTGAGCGTGAGGAAAAACACACAAATCACAGACACACACTATCTCTCATGCACACACAGACACACAGACACACACTATCTCTCATGCACACAATCACACACACAGACACACACTATCTCTCATGCACACAATCACACACACAGACACACACAAACTTACACCCACACACGCACACACACACACACACACACACAAAAATACACACACACACACACACACACAGACACACAGAAACATACGCACACACAAACACACAGACACAGGCTGTCTCACAACAAAAAAGTTGGCAGAGGAATCTTCTTGGAGACTGATTCGGTCTGAGAACGAGGCGCTTGTTGCTCAAACGCAAACAGCAGCCCAGCCCACCAAATCCATTGTGTCAGCCTTTATTTAAAACAAAACCCAGGAGTTAGTTTATATGCACTTCCATGAAAAGGCACAAAGAAATCAGTCTAATTCAGTGGGGAAAAAGTCGCTTTTGGCTTTGATTAATTGGTGTGTGTGGGCGACAGAATGCACACATATTATTGGCTTTAAGAACAGAACTTGGCACAGCTGAGCAACTGCTGTAAACTGACTGCCTGCCCACATATGAACGACAACTGGGCTGTGCCTCAGAAACAATCAAAACCATGACTAATTGGAATGATTGAAGCGAGGCGCTCGATAAGTCCTGCCAAAATTTCAGTGCTTGTTTGGACCGCTTTAGGAAAAAAAAAGTTCCATAAGAAATGTTTGCGCGTTTTCTACTACAACTCAAATTTGTGTGTGTGTGTGTTTGTGTGTGTGTGTGTGTGTGTGTGTGTGTGTGTGTGTGTGTGTGTGTGTGTGTGTGTGTGTGTGTGTGTGTGAGACGGTATGTGGCTGATGGCCATGGCAGAGGCGAACTGTGTGTTTTAGATGCTTCAGCTCTGGAGATGGAACTCTCTGATAAGCCAAGTAGGGGATTTGGCACATGTGTGTGTGTGTGTGTGTGTGTGTGTTTGTGTGTATGTGTGTGTGTGGTATGTGTGTGTGTGCATGCGTATGTGTGTGTTTCAGCTGCTTCAGCTCTGGAGATGGGACTCTGATGAGCCAATGGCTTATGACAGGAACACAGCACTTGTGTGCAGAGGAGCAGAACCAAGCAGCTGTGAGTCTTGTCTTCGGTGCGATACCAGCGTCAGTTATGGCAGGGTAGGGTGTGTGAGTGTGAGTGTGTTTGGGTGTGTGTGTGTGTGACTCTTATATTCTCTGTGCGGGTTTGTGTCTGTGTGTGTGTTCACCTTTGTGTGTGCATGTGTGTGTGTGTACAGTATGTGTGTGTATATGTGTGTGCATGTGTGTGTATGTGTGTGTTTTGCAAGGGGCTGTCGGACTGTGTGTGAGTAGGTGGGTGGTAGAGTGTGTCCATGCCTGGTGTGCATGGATGTGTGTGTATGCGTGGGTCTGAGGTTGTCAGTGTCGGTAATGCCTAATGCCTCTGCAGGCTTGTGTACAGACCATACAAAAACATGCACACAGACACACTCAGAATACTAATGCCCCCTTAGCACACCTCTGCCGCAGTCCAAACTGTACTGTAATTAACCTGAGACTTCCCACCATGACAGAAGAGACAGGTGGAGAGCAGTGGCAGCTCCAGAACATTTTCATTTTTTCTGATGATGACCAACAGTGGTGTAGTGGAGGCTAAACACGCATAAACACCATTTACACACATTTACCTTACCACAAAAAAAGATTTACACAGCTTTTTAAACTGCAAAACAGCATTTACTCTCCTTCTTGCACTACTGTTAGGCATATGGATTGTTTACTCGATGTTTTAACACTATGCGTATAGTTTAACTGCCTTTCATTTTACTGCTACACCACTGATGACCAAGGTGACCCATTCCATTGGTGGAAATAGGTAGCAAGACAGTAATTGTACCTACTGCCACCAATTGGATGGGTTACCTGATCTCAATTTGTTTTCGACTGGTAAACTCATTGCAATACCTCGTCTGTCCACTAATAGCACTCAACAGAATGTGTTCAGCTACACAAGTTGCAGATGAAAAGCTATGGGAGAAAGTTGTCTCCATGATCATTTAAAAACATTGTTTGGCTTTATATGAATTATTCCACTTATTACTTACATTATTCAATTTTCATGACTGATCTGAAAAGTATTGGCTTACAAAGCATAATCAGTCATTATGCACAAAATAAGCATCAGCACAAGTAACATGCATGGAAAAAGCAGTGTGAAACCTAACAAAACAGATATTGGTCTGCTGTGCAGCCTTGCAGGTGGAAGTGTAGTAGGCAGAGGCCACTATGGAGGCATTGGCTAGCTGTTGCTTTCACACAACTGCAAAGGTCTGTAAGATTTGTCTGCAAGCGCCTTGCTGCTGGCAGTTTTCGGGTCATATGACATGGTCGCATGTTGGTGACATCCTCATACCTTTCAAGCAAGTCTGGCACAACTTCTAATCATAATGCAACTCTTTCAGCCCAGAATGCATCCCTGACTGCAAATGGCTGCAAACATTTATATTCAGTCAAATGAGCCTATTGACCGGAAATAAAAGTCTATTAGAGATTTTTGTGCGATTTTCCATCTGGTTTGAGATGCACAAAAGAGGCGGAGCCATTTGGGGCACAACTTCAGCCTGATTGGACAATGGCACGTAGAGCAGATCAACTGCCTAGAACACTAGTAATCACTTTAGCAGTAATAAAATTGCATAGAATAAAACTCTTCCTGGCATCGCCAAAATTGTACTTATGAACAAGCCACCCCCGGTGGAGAGAGAAGAAAGAAAGAGAAGGTGAGAGAAAATGACAGAAAAGGGAGAGGGAGAAAGCAGGAGACAGAGAGAGAGAGAGAGAGAGAGAGAGAGCAAGAGAGAGAGAAGGACGTCACTGTTCAGAGTGTGCTCTGCTGAGAGACTGAGCTCTAATATAATTTCTGTGATGAGAAAACATTAAATATGTTGAAGGGTGCATTAAATGTCAATTACAGGTAAATTACAAATGAGTGCAAGTGAGCAGCAGTGCGAAGTAGAATGCCAGTGCTGGGTATGCTGTCATGGCTGGCGTGGCTCCATTTGCACATCTATTGGGCACATGGGCCACACAGTAGGGCTGTTTGACAGGCATGTGAGGGTTACACTGGTTTTACCCCTTTTCAATGTCTCCACTGCCCTTCTGCAACCAAGTTGCAGGTTGGAGTTATAAAATGTGTTGCATACCAGTCATTACACATTCAGATTTCCATTTTATATGTTTGGCCTGAGCCCATGCTTTTAGTAGACATTAAAGGAAACATAGGTTTACTTCTTAACAGCATCAACTACTCCAGTACATGCTCTATTGTTTAAAGTAATTTAATTTTAGATTTGTTATCCACTGAAAAAAAAACAAAATTGAGAAAGCCTCTTAGCTTTTTCAGTACCAAGAAAAGGAAAATAGTAAATCAAATAACAAAATCAAGAAAACATTACATACATTCATGAATGAATGAGGATAAATTAAATGAAGTTGCAGTACATCAGGTCTGTCTCAGAGTCTCTCTCGGTGTCACAACTAAAGTATGATTGGCTGGTGACAAATGCACAATTGCCTTGTGAATTTAATCACTGAGCAACTGTGAAAATGACTCTTGGAGTCTGTTACGACCTCATGGACACGGGCACTCACAAACACTCCTAAGTCTCGTTTGTCTAGGGATCTAACAAACAGCCCTGCTATCCAGAGACCCTAACTTTATGTATGCAGTTAACGTGGCTGTAGGTATGTGAGATGCTACAGGTGTATGTGGGTGTGTGTGTACCCCAGGAGAAAACAGGCTTACCTCAGGGCCAGCGCAAACATGGCACGGTGCCGACCAGCTCAAACGCCTTTTAGATGTTCAGTTCACCAAGTTAGAGATAAGACTCCTTTTCTTGTTGTCTGGTGGTAACGCTGAGGAAAAAAAAAACGCTCCGGTGTCGGCATCAGCAGAGTACATTCAAACCAACGCGGCTGAGAGAGAGCTCTCGAGATTTCTCTCCCACTTCTCTTATAAAGACACCCACACCAGCAGCCAGCTCCCCCTGGGGTATGGGATGTGGAAGTGCACCATGTAGTGTCTAGGGCAGCTCCTACACTTTCCCTGCACTAGCCTACCGTAACAGAGTCACTCTCGAAACACACAAGTTCAATGAATGAGACGACTGCTGTGAAAGAGCGAATGTACTTCATGGGACAGTGGTCGGCCTTTGTGTGGAGCTGCTATTTTTAGACTACCTACATCGGGGGCAGGAAGGGTTGCAGTCATATGCAAAAAGACATTGGCACAGGACATGTCTAGCTCTACAAGCCCTGCACAAACAAGAAGAGCCTGCCTACCCTGAAATGCAACTGAGCAAAATAACAACAAATAGTAGCCCGTGTTCATAAAATATTAAAGATAGTGGAGAAAAAGACAGTGATAAATAGAGAGAGCTAGAGAGAGGGGGAGGGAGGGAGGGAGAGAGAGAGAGAGAGAGAGAGAGAGAGAACCTGATGTGAGTAAACTGAATTGAGTACAGGAGTTTGGTTGAATCCTGTTGATGTCTTAGTAAGGCATACTTCTGCTGTACAAATAGTTTTAAAAGGCCCTTCTGTCTTCCTTTCTGGTATTTCCTGCAAAGGACTCTTTACTACTGAAAGAATGCTGGGTATTTTTGAATGTGTATTTGCATTCAGATGTCTTTGACTGCATTAAATTGGATGGCCACAATGCCACCTTGGTTTTACTGACATAAATGAGCAGCAGAAGTGCCTGGCATGAAAGACTGCAGGATCAGATACTAAATGAAAGCTCTTCCTGCGTGGAAGTGGCCATAAATTGCTCTCTAATTTAGTGAAGTCCTTTTTTGTGTTAAATAAAAAATCTGTGACTTAACCAGTGAGACAAAATTGTTGCTTAGTCTGACAAACAGTGTCTGTCGTGATATTGAAATCATAAAAAAAGCCAATACAAACCCCATACTGTATTAACAATATAAAAAACTAGAGAATGACATTTTCTCAGTTCCTCCTAGAAATCACATTTCACTCTATCCTATATATAACCTATAAACAACAGAATGGTCTGAAAGATCACAAAATATATAGCCATCCCTTGTGTGAAATCCTGACTCCCTTGCTTACAGTCTTTTTGATGCCATCCATAGTTTTATTGAAATATGAAACGTACAAAAGCAAGAAGGACTTGTCATAAAAACATGTGATGTGCTGCTGTGTCACTCATTGATGTTTGGGCATGTTCTGGCACTTCTGAATGGCTGACATGAGGGAAGATATTGTCTGAGATGATTGAAAGGTCTGCCACCAATGTCACAAATCAGGATAAAAAAAACAATATTGACTTACGAATTATTAAAATTTCTGGATGAACAATAAATACTGTGAACCCCACCAAGGTCATCCTTATACCTGGCCTATGGCTGAGATGAGCCCCCTGTTTCACAAGGGTGCATGGTGCAGAGGACAGCTTTACAGTAGATGTCACAAATCAGGAAGTAAACTGTGCTAAGTGGTAAAGATCTGCTCTTCAACAACATATACATCCGGACATGATAGACAGTTCCTGACACACACACACACACACACACACACACACACACACACAGACATATCCTACATAACATGATGGACAATTCCTGACACACACACACACACACACACACCCTGACATGACAGACAGTTCCTGACACACACACACACACACACACGCACACACACACACACACACGCACACACACACACACATCCTGACTTGACAGATAGTCCCTGACAGCTTCCAAGACTCATCCAGTGACAGCACAGACATCCCCCATCTAGCCATCCATTGAATTTTAGTAAAACATTGGCCCAAGACCAGCACCACATCAACACAACTCTCCCAGTTCAACAGTGCAATGCCTGTCACTGTTTTCACTGGTAAATCACAGCGATTAGTGAAACACCCACCTCCTGTACTGTACTGGCCCTGTCAGTGTCACCTCCACATACAGCAAGACTGGTGATAAACAAACATGACTGTTGTGTTCTGCATCATGTAGTGGGTTTGATCAACAGCCTAAACAAATGAGAGAACACATAATCAGATGCTATGTACAATGTCACCTACCAATACCATGCCCGAGGAAATAAGCAAAATGTGAACTATTGTTGTAATTATCCTCTTTCTCTCTCTCTCTCTCTCTCTCTCTCTGTCTCTCTCTCCTTCTCTTTCTCACCAACACACACACTCTTTCACTGTTTCTTTCTCTCTTACTGTACATCCTCTCTCTCTCTCTCTCGCTCTCGCACGTGCTCTCTCTCTCTCCATCACTCGCTCCCTCTCACTGTCTCTGTATTACTGAGATGCCCCCAGGTCAGCCAACAAACCTGGGCAGCTTCCACAGTGTTTGGGTCTGATGTAGCATAAAATGCAGCATTTCTCAGAGCTTGGGCGGACAGTTTCTGTCAGTAGCTTTTCTGAAAGAGTGCACCTCACTTTTCTCTTCTGTCTGTTCCCTGGGCTTTCCAGGAAGATATTTCCTGGTAGGTGTTGCCGCAAGCATGGCTTCTTAAGTGTAGGAATGCATCTCTTCTTCAACTACATTATATTGACATCCCATTTTAAAGATTCACCCGTAGCCTGTTTGTACATAGTGCAGAGAATTTTGTTTTGCCAAACAATTTGTGTAATCAATTAAAGATCTTGATTAAAGATTACCATTATTTTAATTTCCAAATGTCACCATCTACAGAACAAATGTGCTTTATTGGTATGCTGCAAATGACTTAAATGTGACTTAAATTTCTTCAACTAAGGGCAGTTTCAAATTTTTAGATTCCAGTTTCAATGCTAGATCTTACTTTACAAAATGCTGCCTTGTAATCACACTATTGATTACAGCTCATAATACTATGGCTGACTCATTCTTTACCTCACCATTATATTACATTACTAATGGAATGCAAAGCTCTTTCCTTTTTGTCTTTGTTCTTTTCACTGAAATTCTACACTCTGACTTGTTTAAACTGTTGTTTCTTAAATATCATGTCCTGTTTTCTGAATTTTGCTGTATGAATACATTGTGCTGGCCTGGAAAGTTTGATGTTACTGTCTTGAGCTGAATTCTAATTCAGCTCTGGCACCACAGAAAGTGGCATGTGAGTCTGGAACCACTGAATGAAACAATGGCTGTTTCAGTCTGATGCATAGACACAAGGAAAATAACTAGTAGTAATGCAACAAGAGAGTATGCTTTAAATCACAAAATGTTTCCACAAATTGAAATTAAAACATTTATTAATTATTACAGCTTATAATTATCATTTCTAAACTGATTTGTATGTAAAATGTAATGTGAATTTATCAGTGTTGTGTAAATGTACTGAACCACACCAAGGGTTCCCCTCATGCTTGCTGCTATGGGCTAAAGTGAGCAGCCTGTCTGGAGTTACAAGTATGCATGGTGTCCAGAGCACAGCACTGAGTGTTGTTTCACCGCACACCACACGGCAGGAACGCTCATAGCAGGCTGAGCTGTCACCATAGCAACTTGACGGGTATCTGACTGGCTCTTTCACTCACCTCTCACCTTGCCCGGCACGCTCCCCACAACACCTTCACGCACTAGCGCTCTTCACTGCGTGGATCTCACACACAGTCACAAAACATACACACACAGTCACAAAACATACACACACACACACACACATACATGCTGCATCTTTCTTTCTTTCCTTCCTTCCTTCCTCTCGTTCTCTCACACGCTCTCTCCATCTCTCTCTTTGCTTCAGCAGATGACCAGATCACACTGTGTCACACCAGAGTCCATCCATGTGAATATTAATTATGCACTGACAAACAGATCGAGAGTGTGTTTATACAGCATGTGTGTGTGCATGCGTATGTGTGTGTGTATGTGTGCATTTGTATGTATATGTGTGTGTGCGTTTGTATGTATGTGTGTGCGTGCGTGTGAGTGAGTGAGTAAGTAAGTGGGAGAGCAAGAGAGAGAGAGAGAGAGAGAGAGAGAGAGAGAGAGAGAGAGAGAGAGAGAGCTGAAGGTCCCACCTGACCAGAGAGTCTCGTGGCCACAATAGTAGATAACCCCTCCTTAACTCAGCTCAACTTAAAGACTGACAGATGATCAAACAAGCCTCATGTGCATCGGCTGTGAGCCCGAATGGCATTGGCTGTGGAAAAGCTGAAACCTCCTTATGAACACTCAACTTATCCTAAGAGATCTCCTTGATCTGTGTCTCCCAACAGGATTAGAGTAGTAATATATTCACCACAACACATGACCGCTCTGCTGGCTACAGGGGAAGTTTGGGATGGATTTTTAAAAATTTAACACTATTTCATGAAGCCACCTGTTGACTTGCATCACTTTAGATTTCTTTTCTACTCCATCCTGTTCCTCCAGCAAGGCCTAGGGGTCTTTTTATTAACCGCTGCTCTCAATTCAGCCAGCGACTCTAATGGTCCAGCTGCAGTTTCTGTTGCTGGTCACGAGGCTGTGGGAGCAGGCAACCACTCACTGTGAGGTCACCAGCCAGCCACCAGTGCCATCGCAAGACCCCGCAGGAAAGCTTGCTTTTACCACCTGGCCTTCGGGGTCTGCCTGGGGATTATGCAAAGGGCTGAGGTTATCTTTTTCATCACTGGGCTTGGCTAGTGCAGGTTTCCTGCCTCTCCCTGGTGTTGTGTTGTTCTGCCATTTTACCTTCCACCTACCTTTTTTAAAGTGCCATTCTGGGAAGATACTGAAATGGTAAAATGGCACCTGGTTAGCCAAATACTGTCAATTCAGCTTGTAGCTTTATTGTTTTTTTTTTTTTTTACATTACATTTAGCAGACACTTTTGTCCAAAGCAACTTACAATGGAGGAAAACAACCAAACTTAGGCAATGTAATAGAATGCAGACTAAGTGCAGGGAGACAAGTTGAAAGTACACATTATGTGTAGGTAAAATGTTTTCCTCCATTGTACATCGCCTTGGATTAAATCAGTGAAACCACTGAAATGTATTAAAAGTAAAAATCAGTGATAATAGGCTATATGACAATATGCTGTGCTATGAACTAGACTACTAAGCAGCTTCAGTTAGGAAAGTGGAGTTTAGTTCCCACTCAAGCAGTTGCATCTATGATAGTCTAATTACTTGACCAGCTTACAAAAAAAACTAAGAAAATTGACTGGCAATTGACTTATGGTTCAAACAGGCATTGGTAATGTAGCCTAATGATTCCCTGGCTAGATTCTAAATCTCCCCTTGACCTTCTGACTGAACATGACATCAGGATATCCACAGTGCTAGAAAAACACAGCAGGATCAACTGTACACACCTTCTCCACAAACACACACACACATGCACACATGCCTGCACACGCACACAGATAGATAGACACACACACACGGGCGCACACACACACACACACACACAAACCTATCTTCTACTTGGTGGTGATGACTACTGACAAATTGATCATGCAACATGTCATCAGGGTGAGCCACGGACTGAACCATCGACAGCCCACCTCACTCACTCTGAGGGTCTACAGTGTAGGAGTAATTACTGTGTAATCAGGACCACAGGGCCTGTAACCAGAGCATTGGGCGTGTGGGTCACAGAGGGCATAAATCAGCATGGCCCTATCCTTGTCCCTGTCTGCAGTGTTGCACGGGAGGCTGAGAAACATGGGGTAATACTGTGCTGATTAGTCGTGATGAGAGATGTGGTGCTGCCCTTGTGTGCAATGTTGTGAAAGGACATTACATGCACTCTAAGGGCTCATTCACACCAAACACTCTGCGTGTTCAGCGCATGCCCGTATTCTGTCCGTATTCATTTAGAATGCACGTTAGCAGATTAGACCATTCCGACCGCAAGCGTGCTCTGAGCGTATTCTGAACGTGGACTACGCTCAGAATACGGACTGCAGCTAGAGAATAGAAACCGAGTCTATTTTTCTGCGCGTGTTCTGTGCGTATTCAGCCAAAATCCCATTGAAAGCTATAGGCACCGCTATACAATTCATGTCAACTGTGCTATCAATGCCTGTATCGACACAGGGAATACCTCAAAAACCTAGCGACTGTCTGCAAAATATTACCACTCGCTTACAACTGCATGAAACAAACGCTGGAAAGCTATCAATATTGGGGTTATCATATCAGATCTGCACTACAAGGGCATTGACTAGCCTACATAAACACAGAAACTGAAATATCTGTGAATTTGTCACGCTGTCCAGTCAAACATGTAGCCTAGGTATAATAGTGGTGGAGCTTTTATGTTCTTAATAGGATAAAGCAAGATATCGCTGAAGATTTCTTCATCTGAGTATTCTTAATGCAAGAAGACCTCAATCGGTTTTCTGTCGACCACTCGAGCTATAAAAAATTGTAACCTTGTTCTTGTCATTCGGTGTTTCCTATTTGGTTTGATAAATCTAAGGTCAATAAGCCACTGGGCAAAATTGAGGTCCATAAGTCACTACATTTAATAAATACATTTATTTATCCGAGGTAGGAAAAAGTGACTGTTGCCAAAGAGGCAGAGTTTATCATAACTTTATGGAAGGGGTTAAAAATGAGTTCGTTTTTTTTGTACCAGGAGTGAATAAAGGCTTTGACAACAATCAGCCTACATGATTTAGAACAGTGTCAAATATTCCATTCGTCTTATCGAAGTGCCAAGTTGTACTATTTGTTTAGTTGTGCTTTCTAAACAACGTTTAACATAAGGAAATAAAACCAGAGAAACACATATTGTGTTTACTAAAGTGAGAGATAGGGAAACATGGCTATGTGCACCTAAAGACATTGGCCAAGTGCATTTAAAGACGGGGCTTCCCGCACTTGTCTGGTGTGAATGGTCATACACTCAGAATACGCCCACGCGCTGAACACGGCTACGCGCTGAATACGGTCAAGTCGGTGTGAATGAGGCCTAAGGCATTGAGAGGAGCAAGTAGCAAGAGCACGTGAAAAACAGATTTATGTGCAAAACAGATGTGAAATAGTTTCAATTGAAGTATTTGTTTGAAAATGAGCATTTGATATGGTTTGCTTTAATGTTTGCTTTAATGTTATTTGAGCATCATTCATACATGCATGACAAGTCCTGCCATGTATTCCTTCTGTCTGTGCTCTCAACACAGGTGATTTCGCTTATTAGCTCATCTACCTACAGTATATCATCTGAATGAATGAATTGGCTGGAACAAATATATGGCACAGACTTTCACTTTCTAGTCACGTTTCTTCACTTTTCGTGTTCAAAAAAAGAGATCAGACTTTGACAGACTTTCACACACTTTGTGATGTGAAAAGTAATTTGCCCACATTACTGTGAGGAATAGCAATGTGGTTGGTGGTATATGTATGTGTTCAAAGGAATGTGTTTGAGGAAAACAAGGTAGGCCTAATTGTCATCAGAAAGCTGAGATGTATTATGCTGACTTCCAGGAAGCTAAACTGTGTGAAACAAAAGTCTCCCATTAGCCCCGTGAACAAAGCCTCAGAGCTCATGTTCAATTTCAACCAGGCTCTGACTAGCACCCCCATCCACCTTTCCACCCACACAAGCTACACTGCACCACAGCGCTAGAGAATAAAAAAAAGAAGAATTCACTTAGTTGTGACTGAAACTTTGACCCGAAATGCAATCACTTCCCCCACTGCCTCGTGTCTGAAGAATTCCATGCCGTGGCGAAGCGAGTCTAACAAGCTCTCTGGCCACCGCACCAGGCAGAGGCGGCCATCTCACAGCTCCCAAAACAAGGCCCTTTTATCTTTGCTCCCTCTGTCAGGGAGGAAGACATGGATGGACACTTACTGTGCTCCATGTGCCTGATGCATCACCCATTGCAGACTGCTGGATTTGGTAATGGGCCATTTATCTGCCTCCATTTTGACAGGGTATTTGTGCTTTAAGAAGCGTATTTCCTTTTCTTTTGTGCTCTCTTTTTTTTTTGAGGGGTCATTTTTCTTTTTAGAAAACATACTTTGCGCCCCCTGAGGATCATCATACAGGATCTCTGTACAGCAAGGAACAGCACTAAAGACTTAGTGCCAGAAAAAATGTCAGGAGGGAAGTCAGAGAATGGAAGAAAATGTGTGTAATGGCTACAACTAAGAGACCAGCTGCCGCAGCCATGTCTAGGGGTTGAACATGCGGTGCTGTGTGCTTAACATATGCCATGGTTGCTCTCTAAAAAAAACTGTACAAGAATAACATTTTATACCATAGCCCTTGTTACATAATCAGTGTTTGTATGTATTGCCTCAGTAATAACCCATTCCTTACACCTCGTTTTAAACAAGATCTTAGGTTTAGGGGTTGTGTTATGTCAGAGTACTTGACAACCAGCACAAATTTAAAGTTACTGAGTATCACTACGCTTAAACATGTAAGAACATTGTAAGAAGGGTCATTTAGTGTGAATGCACATTTCCACAACTTAAAAAAAAAACGTGCTGGCATAATTATGGTAAAGTGAGACACACTATTTGGCATGAATTCCTTGTTTTCTTTACTGAATGGACATCACTAAACATGTAACTGACTAAATCCCTTTGATGGCCCATCTTTAGCATACTTTAGCTCCAGTTATTTGGGACATCCCTTTAAAATGTGGCCAACTCAAATGTAGATTTTCTACTTGCTTCTGCAGATCTGTCCTTTAATTCTGCTCCCAGAAGCTGGGTGGCTTTCATGTTACTCTTTCCTTTGAAAAATGTACAAAGAATGCATCACATTCATGTTTTTTTTTTTTTTTTCATTAGTTTGTGATTGATTTTTGAACACCATTATTTTTCACTGAACTGAAATGAGATGGATGGATGAGGCTGACTATGTGGAGTCTTCAAGCCCTTGTCATCAAGCAATGGCTCCTATAAATTTCTCCTAGGGGGAAAGGTAGAAGCATCTAGCAGGTTTTTACAGTACATCAATACAGGAAAGACCAACTGATCCACATGGTTCATTTACTTCTGATGTTGTTGAAGGGTGTCACAAGCAATTATCTTTTTTGTAATACACTTTGTATAATTGTCAGGATTTTCCAGGGAATTGAAATCAGGTTCCTGTTGTGGGGAAAATGTCAGCGGAGATTCAAACACTGTGCATATGCTTTAATCTGCATAGGAGCTCAGTTTGAACTTTCTGCATCAAAGTAACATCAGTACCAGCGCAATGCTCCTGTGGAGAAACAATGGATGTGAATGGCGATCATCGTGGGAATGACAACATTGAAGCAATTTCTGTATTGATGGAACATGAGTTGCCAAATAGCTAAGTTCATTTATAGTACCAATGCAGAAAAACAAAGTGATTAGGAAAATCAATATCACAGTAGCACCAGTGCAGTAACAGACATTTATCAGATATGTGGCTTCGGCTGGGAAAGTAATAAAACCTTGAAGCAGATGAGCTTCGAGCAGCAGGCAAATGTGTGCTTTGGTAGGTGTCCAGCATATGGTTGAAAGTATACAGCTATGCAATTATCCTGGATGGTTTGCTCAGCTTAATTCTCTCTTTGGCATAATTGGAACATATGGCTGCAGAGGCCTATTAACATTTCTGCTCAATTCCTGTATGTTTTTTTTTTTTTTCATACCTTGCTCAGAGCCCTAAACATGATACATTCTGAATGTGTGCTACCATTATGGCAAGCCTTCAGTGTTGGGTGAGAGAGTGAGAGGCATCACTCAAGGACTTGCACTCAGATCTGCACTTACTCTGCTGTCAAGGTTTTTTTTTAAGGCTAAAGGTTTGCCTGGTTAGTCTTTGCATGACTAAATAGTCACTAACATGCCTTAGCTTATTGAACTAATTATTATTATTATTATTATTATTATTATTAATAATAATAATAATAATAATAATAATAACAACAGCTAACAGCTAATGTCAGCTAACAGGTTCATTTAGCAGGGTGCCAAACTGATAATAATAATAATAATAATTATTATTATTATTATTATTATTAATAATAATAATAATAATAATAATAATAATAATAATAATAATAATAATATTTTACTGACCTTATGGACATAAAAGATTGTATATACATCTTTACATCTACATTCAGTATTGAATTTATAGTGAAATTCATTGATTTTACAATGTTATTTTGTGCAAAAATGATATAAAGCAGTGACATTTTTTATGTGTCACTTTAAAGTTTTAAATTTATGGTGTAAAATCAAATGCTTTGAGGCATAGTTGTAGACCTGCACTAATAACTGCACCGTGTATTAAGGTAAGAATATGGTTGAAGATCAGAAGATACTCTTAACATGATGGCCTCAAGTACATGATCCCTGAACCAGTGAATCAAACTTTTGATGCCATACTAGTGCAACATTCGCTGTTTTTAACCCAATTTAATACCTGCGGCCCCGGTTCCAAAACCTGCTTGTAATTAGTCACAGTTTTAAAGATTGTGTTTTTGGCTCTGTGAGATGACAGCATGTGTGAGTCACTACCGTCTTGATTTAGCAAAACATGTCAGCTAACAGGTTCATTTAGCAGGGTGCCAAACTGAGCTAGCGCAGCTGCAAATGCCAGCTCCAAATTGGCCCCATGCCCAAGCTTAATCATGCTTTTCCTGAGCAGCGCACCCGCGGATGCAGGATCGGAGGGGTCAGGAAACAGGAGCCCTAGGGACCGCAAAACTGTGTCTGGAAAATCCATGTTGCATAGGACGCTGGCCTGTGGTGCACATTTCTCATGTGGAAAACATGACTTTTTGTTGAATTATTTTATGAATGATACAAACAGACTATGAATGTACACCAACACTGAGTTGACCATTGTTTGTATTATAGTCCAGTTTAAACAGATTGACTCTGTTGCCTTAACAGTCAATTACAACAAGACAGGGTTTTTTTCCCACTGAATATGACCACATTAAGATCATGATACTATGTGATCTATGTGATATGTGGTTGATTAAAATGGATAGCAACAGAGTTATTTCTGGAGCTGGATTACTGCCATTTACAGACTGTCCAAAGCACCATATGTGTGTCATGCTCTGTCATCCTTTCGTTGACAGTCATTGCACTTCAAGCTGAAATTAGCTTAATTTCAGTGTGATTCATAGTTTTTATTTAGTCACAGTATATTCTTAGTTACCTTATTAACCTTAAAAGGAAATTCCATGCCACAGCTGCCAAAAAGAGTTAGAAATGAAATAACTTTAATGTTTTATTTTACTTCTAAAACAAAAAAAAACCTTACACCCTATCCCTGATCAGACAGAAGTTGTAAGTATGGTATTATGGCCAACATATAAAGTTACCTTTAACTACAATACATTTTCAACAATGAACTGAACAAGGAGCCTGCCCAAGAGCTGGCTGGGATAGCTTTTCTTTAATGGAGTCATACACAGACATAGCTGAGCTCAGTGTGCCACATTGTGGTGCTGTAGATGGACCTGAGCAGCCCCTTCATTACGGTCAGCCTGCTAAGGTTCAGGGCCAGGAGACCTGCGGTGAAAGGTCGTTTCCTCTGTTTCGCCCCAGCCTGAATTGCGTTCCAAGGCAGATTGCACAGGAGATATTCACAGATTGCTCCAGAGTGGGAAAATCTATCACTCTCTTCAGACCATGAGGCACAGGGGAAAGAGAAAAGGGAGAGGAAAGAAGAGTAAGGCAATCTGTTTTATGTGACACAACTAATTCCTCCATCGTTGAATGCCACAGGGGCTGCAGTACTTGATTTCAGCCCCATCTGTACAGAAACAGATAGAGACTCAAATGAGCTAAATGAGTACTGGTGAACCTTAGCATGTATTAGTGAATTAATATTATTTATAGCTACTTTGCTTTACAACAGGAAGTTGGAGTTGCTTTTCCTATGATGCTGTACAAGAAAAAAAAAAAACATGCCGTGATTTTTTTCGTTTCCCACTCAGGCAGCAATGCTAAAAAATAATATTTTGCAGTGCGCGGCTTCAAATAGAAAACACGGCTCCCCTTGGTACCAGGCAGCTCCCCCTACTAAGCCAAGGACTGCTGGTGCTCATCATTCTTTGCATACAGGGCTCATTTTTAGCTATGGGCGAATTATTAAACGTCAGAAAGAGCACCCGGAGGCACAGGAATCTAGTTGAATCACAAAACCATTGTGCAAAAAAACACATTTGTGGATCAGCAGTTTTGGCCTGCCTTAATGTAATATAATGGTGAGGTAAAGAATGAGTCAGCCGTAGTATTATGAGCTGTAATCAATAGTGTGATTGCAAGGCAGCATTTTGTAAAGTAGGGTCTACTTTTACAGAAGTAAATAAACAAAAATAAACAAATTAAAACTGCATGTATATTACCGATGGGTGAGGTAATGTATATGGAATTTTCTTATGAACATGATGATGTTCAAAGGAAATGTAAGCACTATTGTGTCTATTGTGTCAGTGTCATTAACAAGTGGTGCTTGTTTCACCCCATGGCTGACAGAATTTTTTATCTTTAATATGAGATCACTAGTTGTGGCTTGTTTAGATGTTTAGATGTTCATGCAGGAGATAGCACTGAGAGCCCACTTAGTGAGTTATTCCAGGGGTCCATAAATGTATGTCAAATGCACATCTGCCATGCCCCTTCAGACAATGCCTGTGACTGAAGGAAGTTATCTACCCAGTGAGAGGCAAGAAAATAGGCCTTACTGATCAGTCAAATATAAGTGATTAACTGGAAAACAGTGATTCTAGAGTAGGGGACATGCAAATGAAAATGACAGAACATTTAACAATGCAGTGCTTTTTGTTGGTAACAAATTTAACATACTGCATTTAACATAATGGATTGCATTTTCTTTTACATACAGGTAACAAAATGAACAATTCCTGTTATGCAGACAATTGGCTTTTCTGAACCAAAACTAAATTACAAAAAAATATAAAAATATATTTTGTAGATACTTTGGTAAAGCAACGGAAATTATTTTGTGGTTTATGTGGACAAAAGCCACTGTGGTGCTACATGTACATGGAAACATATACATTACAAAAGTTCTTAGAACAGAATGCAGTATACAAATTCTATTAGCCTTGCCACCCACCCTGTGTACAGAATGTTAGTAATAATGTGCAGTCACCTTGCTGCCACAGGCCAGGAGTTTCAGTCAGATATAATTTATGGTTTCTAGTGTTTCATGTTCTAGTCTGTGTGTCTCTCTCTCTCATTTTGTGATGTTTCAGAATACATACGTACATATGACCCATACTGTCCCATTTATAAGCACAGGCAGTGGAACAATGCACACCACACATGTAGCGACTGACAGATCACTGAAACCGAGCTCGGAGGGATCTTAAAATAATTGCCTCCACACGCAGAACAAAAGATGGCTGTCACACTCGCCTGTGTACAAAAGCTCCCCAGCCTCTGGCAGTCAGACAAGGCCATGGCATCAGTTGAAAAAAGTGGACTGGGTCAACCACATTTCCTTGCCTTTAATCCTACCTCACTGCACAGAATAAACATAGGCCTACTGGTACATTTTCTTCACACAGTGTCTTACATGCTGAGGTCAAACGTCAGATCTGAAATTCTGTAGCATCACACTGTCTGCCAGATTCCACAAATTGCTGCTCATGGTGCTCTAAGTTTTGTGCACTCAAAATAACTGTGTTTGTGTACATGGCTGCTTGTGCTGTATATGGGAAAACATAGTGGCTCTGAACTAACAAGCTGGGAACACGTTCAGCTTCATGTACTCCAGGAAGTTTAAATTAATTGGATCTGTCTTTACCCAATCGCTAACATCTGATCGTGACGTATGGATCATGTATGGGAAGAGTATTATTTCATTGGGTACTTGGGTCACATACCAGCAATCATTTTCCAAATTTGTGGACCCAAACCCGACATGATCAACTAAAAGGTGCCACATTATGTCTCCTCGACTAATCCTTAGTTAGTTAGAAGCTAATAGTTGCTGTCTCAGTCACACAGGAATTAAGAGATCACAGGCAAAAATTCCAGGGCGTTAAACACTTTATTAACCCCGTAAGGCCCAAATATAGAAGACAAAGGCATATGATGCAGAAATCAGTGTTTATATTCAATTTTGACATCCAAAATCCAAATGCCGTCTAAATCAAATCCAATGCAATCCAATGGACAAGGTGCAACAAGGTGCCATACTTCAAGGCAGGTTTGCAGGTGGTATGATATTGTGCATGTACAAAGCTTGCGTACGCACAAAAAAGCTCCGTACGCCACTTCTCACGCCAGAGATCGGATGTACAGAGACTGACTTGACGTGAAAAAGTGTGGGTCACTTGACGTGAAAAAGTGCGTTGGTCAGTTGGCGGCACATAGAGGCAATGCAGCGCAATAACTTCAGGTGTACTCACTCACGAGTCATGACATAATATTGCAATTTGCGGCTAGGTAAAGGTGGCTTTAAACGTCAGGATGCATGATTTTAAACGCACTTCAATCATGGGTTATTGTTTACACGCATAATGTGACACTGTTGGGTCAACTTTAACAGATACATAAAACTATAATAGCTATACTGGAATCAAGAAAATCGGAAGCTGCGGTAAAATCATATTCAGGAATGACTTCTTATTAAATTGCATATTTTCAGGACTGTGGATGTCATTCATGCTAATAGAGCTCCCATTAAATGTTTGTCGCTCAATTCTTGACAGTAGTATAATGAGACTAGAGTTGTTGGTGTTGCGTGGAGTAACCATAAGCCATATTTACTTGAAATCAATCAATCAAACATTAAAGCGGAATTTTCAGCGATAGCCAGTTTTCCAAATGTAATCGGAGCGATCGACTGCACACATATTGGTATAAAGACGCCATCTGAGGGGAAATGCGTATGTGAACAGGAAACATTTCCATTCAATAAACGTACAAATAATATGTGATGCCCAAATGCCCCTTACAAATATCGTAGCAAGGTGGCCTGGGGCAACCCATGACTCCTTCATCCGGACTAACAGCGTGGTTGGGAATAGGCTGGAAGCTGGCACAGTGCGTAATGGGTGGCTACTTGGTAAGAAATTTAACACCTAAAGTGAATGTACTGGAAATATACACATGATGTATAGTTTATGCTGTAATTATTCTGATCACTCATAGGAGACAGCGACTTTCTTTTTCACATCCACTTTTATGTCGGACCCGTGTTTCTGACCTTACCGCATTTACTGCCTTTGCCACATTTGTCCAGGCAATTTGTTTTGTTTTGGTGCTGATTCCGGTGGAAAGTGAACCAAACAAGATTTTGTGTCTAGCCTCCACCTCCGAAATCAGCACGTCCACCTCACATGCCGAAAAGTTTTTTTTTCCTTCCTTTCTCCATATTCATTCTCTCAACCTGAGCACTACTACAGGCCTATTTATACCAATTAGCATATTCAATGTGGGGTACTTGAGGGAGGAGACAAGGCGGAGAGTCGGGCTCGTGCATGTGCACTGGATTTCACATGTACAAAGAGAATGTGCGTGGAAACCTGCTTACGCACGGATTGATACATCTGAATTTTTTTGTGCGTACGCATCTTTCCAGAATTTTCACGTACGCACAAATTCAGTAGGAAATCCACGCAAGTGTTAGTACATGAGGCCCCAGGTAACTGAGCCTATTTACACAATCTATCATCCAACAGCATTGCAGAACTGAACAATAGAACCTACAGTTGTTACTAGTTCAAAATGCTTGTTTCACTCATGCAATCCGGGATTCACGCAGCCGCGTGAAATGTCAGTACCACTGCAGCCGCTGGGGCAGCATGAGAACACAGAAGTTTACGCTGAAGTAAAGATCTTACTTTGAAGGTTGACCCACCCATGGCACAACTTGCAGTATTTAGTTTACTGTAAAAACGTGCCATTATCTCGTAATCCTGTGGTTCAAACGCAGTGAAATTAAATCGATGTGCACAGATAGTAACAATACAGTTATCAAAATGTTTAAAAAGCAAATTCACGTCATCTCCTTTTTCTTGTTAAATCTGTATGCCATGACTTCAAATTTTAACAATTTAAACAGCAGTATTATAGTCATTTCTACAAACCGATCAAGTTTCGCTGAGTTTGGAGGAGCACAACTGTTAGATATTTGCATTAGAAGTTGGCCATTAAATGGAACATTTACCACAACAACACCGGGAATGTTTCGTCATGACAAGCAGAAGGTGTACAGATCAGTGAATATCAATTCAGCTGTGCAGTTGTGGTCTAGTGAATAGGGAGTTGGTCTTGACAGTCAAGGGTTCAAATCTCACTCTCCACCCTGATGTCTTATTCGTTTATTGCACTTTCTAGTAAAATGTATTAGTGTATTAGTAATATACATGTGGTTTGAACACAACAAAATGGTGCAGAATTCCGAAGTTAATGTTCCGAAGGTAATGTACACCTTAGCTTCTCGAAGGTGTGCTCTTGACTTTGATCTGAAATTTATGAACTATGTGTAAGAATTCAAAGAAAGTTTTTTTGTTGTTTGTGTTTGTGCCTATGTGTATGTTTGTGTGAGCGTTTGTGTATGTGTTTGTTATGTCTTAAGCAGACGGTCACTGAGCTATCAGCTGTTCTGGCTCACTTCAACTGTGTGTGTGTGTGTGTGTGCAAAACCTATCAGCCGTGCTTCTGGCTCACTTGGTAGAGTCCTGCCCACTTTGAGATGGCGTAGCTTTGCAGGTTACAAATGCTGAATGCAAGATGTCAGCCTTATTGTCCAATCTCCCATTTGCATCTACGAAATATAATGTAATCTACAATTTAATTCACACTTAATAAAATTATGCACACACTACTAAACTAACTTGTTAATTTAGTACTTTATTAGCCTGGTTATAAGCCTGCCTTTGCACTTTATTTTCGCCCTAGTGTGGTAGTATGGCTTTGCTTCCATTGACATGGTTGACTCTGCTGCAGTCTTTCCTGGACTAATCAGCAAACAGAGAGAGTGTTCGTAAGCGTTAATTGAAATTTTAGCAGAGTCTACAGCTTCAGGATGCAAACATTTCTCAATGCAGCACAGCCAGACCCTCTGTATGAAATGAAGTGTAGTACGAGGGGCTGGTTTACCAGGCTAGTACTTCATAGCATCTGTTTAAAAAACGTAGAGAGTGAAATAGACATTTAAAATATAGAACCCTCATTTAATCATGAATTAGGCTACTCCAGTTGTTATGGTATCTGTGGAATCCTGCAAGATAGGTTGACTTTTAGGAAACAGAAATACATTGAAATAATTTAAGTAATGTGATTGGTTGAAATAAGTCAACTGTCCACCGGGGGTCCTTACGTGTTCTGTGATAGCCACTTCAACTCTGTTTATTAAACAATTGTGGAAATTTCTGTAAGTGAACCTAAGTCTGGAGTCTGAAAGTCTGTGTGACAGGAATAGAATGTGTGTGTGTGTGTGGCATACTGGAGACTCAGCAGAACTGCTGACAGAGGAAACCATTACCTAGGTGTATGCTATTTGGGAGTCACCCTTGTAAGGAAAACAAACTGGAAGTCCACTGTGTCTGAATTTGGACACTAGTCAACATGATACTGATGTGTGTAGTTTAAAAGGAGTCAGAATAGAGCTGAAAGACAGGATGGCTAGGAGATGCTTCTGTTGCGGTCAGCTTCCTCTCGATGAACACGAATAAAGACCTGTGAACAGCAAACCTCCCTCCTGACTATTTCTCTGAGAAAACGACATATTTGGCGTCACGAACGGTTTGCGTTTTTTAATTGGATCCATTTCCCTCTTGGGACGGGAAGCCTTTGCTTCCGTACTGATTGGCCTGGGTAAGTTAATAAATTAATGTCATTGGCTATTAAGAAATTTTGGGTCCATCGCCCCACGAACTTGTGTGGGAAATAGGAAATGTTCAGGAGGGTTTTTGTGTGTTCATCTTTGTCTTCATCGATAAAACATCAGGTCAAATGGAAGAGGATTTTGTTATTTGTCTGTGGCGGGTCCACAGGCTGATTGCAGGTCCTTTTCATGTTGCATGACTCAATATTGTTTTATGTTGTGTCATCTAACTTGCTTCACAGGTTTTAACTGTGTTTTTGTTGCATTGTCTGTGTCATTGTCTTCGAGTTTAGGTCCTGTTTGCAGTATCCTTTATTGCATGTGAAAGGATATTGTGCCTTGTCAGAGGCCACGAATCTCATAGCTTAGTTTAAAATAGGATCGACGGAGGAGACGTGGGCCACAAGTGTAAAGATGAATAATGGAAATAGCGCAAGCCCATGGCGGGTAGTCATGGAAGTGGGGTTCTCAATTAATCTGTCAATTCATGCATGCATATTGTGGCGCGACCCTTACAGTGTCCCACGGCTATGGTCCCTATAGGGAATGGCTTGCCCTAAAAGCCCATGGTCTCGGAAAAAATGGCCTGTAGGGGCGCTGCCTCGTCGGGCCGGAAGAAATGGAAAAACCCTAATGTCTTCGTAATAAATGTGTCTGAGTGACGAGTGTTTCTCGTGATGCGAAAGTTTTTGCTCATAGGATGAATGATTTGTGTTTAATATGAGCGTCAAATCTTTATGAGTAAGGAAACTGTGCTTTTGTGAAGCATGGCACCTTACACTGTAACTGTATTTTTGTTTTAACATTTGTATTCCCTGCCTCTAGAGTTTGAGATATGCATCTTGTCCAGTTGGGATGCTTGTAGCCTCAGGCCTTGACGCCAGTCTGGGGCCGAATGGTCATCTCCTGTGTCCTGACCAAAGGCGCCTATGCTTGCGCGTGTGCCCTTTGGATGGTCAACTGTGTGTGATGGAATGATTTATGTGTCGCCTCAGGTCTGTGGTGCTGAGTAAGGTTTGGTTCAGTTGCTTACCGGTAACAGCTGTCATTTCTTTTTTTAGCGCCCCGTGCATGAAGAGTGACTAATCATTCAGGGAGATGTAACTTTTATTTTTTAAGATGCTAACCATTTACTGGTCCAGCTATTTCTTTATCAATGCATAGCTGGACAGTGGGGAAGATGGTAAAGCAAATATTGACCTATATATATATACAATATATACATAAGAAAAATAAAAATATAAAAATAATAATAACAAGAATAAGAGAAAAGTTTACAATATAAAATATGTTGTAATAGTTTTAGTTGTTTATTTCAGATTTGTAAAACGGACAGATTTGAAGAATACCAGAGCTATTCATTTGCTATGAGTGGGTAATTAACATCTCCAGACTAACCTTTTGCGTGTGCTCTTACACAGGCATAGCGAACAAGGTGACATCTAGTTCTAGGTTGTTTTGTGGATTACATGATAGCAGTTGTAAAATTAGTGCACAAGGGAGTTGATGCTGCTTGAGCAAGTGATTCATAAAAATGAGTGGTTGAAAAGTAAATTTGAAAAATTAATGTTAATGGGAAAAGTGTACAAAAAGGACTGTGATCCATGACCAAAATGGGAACGTTGGATCTTAGGATTTTTGTACAATTAGAGGGATGTAGTGGCTTGTTTGGGCCATGTTGAGAGCTTGACTGAATTGATTTATACAGCTATAGAAATATATATATATAAGAATGTTTGGTAAAACCATGACTGATGAAGATTTGTGTGCACTTTCTGTACAGCGTGTGTGGGGGCATGTGCCGGAGGACGCTCCTGTCACGATTTTACTCTGTTGGGTGGTGGTTTTTTGTGTTTTCCCCGGTTGGGTTGTATTTTCTGCTGCACATTCATTGTCTAGTAATTAGTTTCAATCCCAGTCACTTACCGCTTCATTCGTTGTCTCCGCTCTGATTACCTGCACCTGCTCCGCCACGCCCATCTCCAGCTGCCTCTCGTTTCCTGGTTTCTCTCTCTCGCTATTTAGTCTCTCCTTTTTCACTCCCTCACTGTCAGTCCGTCTGCGAACCCACGGTGTATTCCTCTGCAAGCTTTTGACTCCTGGCTCTTCATTGTCTGCGTAGCAGTTCTCCCGGTGTCTGTCTGTCCCCTGTTCGTTCCTGTTTTCCCCTGCCTGTTTATCTCCAGTCTTCGGTTGCCGACTCCTGCCTGTCCCTGACTCTGCCTGGCTCTTCCGCTTCTGGCTACGACTTCGGACCGTCCCTGGCTCTCCCTGGCTCCCTGCTCTGCTCTACTGCCTCCGGTAACGACTCCTGCCCGTCCACGACTCTGCTCTGCTCTACTGCCCCGGCTCATCGACCCGCGTGCCCACGACGACGCTCTACTCCCCTGCCCCGGCGAACTGACCTGCTGCTTGCTGTTTTCCCTGAGGACTCTGATTGTTATCAGTTCCACGCACCACAGCCCGCTGGGCTGTGGCCTCTGGATTATCTCCCTTTTCCCCCAACCCTTAAATAAAAACTTTTTTGTGAACGGGACGCTCTTGGGTCTGTGCCATTCTGTTCTGGTTCTGACAGAACGGACTGACCAGATAATGGACCCAGCACGCGTTCCCGGATCCCGAGACCCAGAGTCAGCGGAATCTCCATCCGCTTTACAGCGCCTGGAGATGACGGAGGGAGAGGTGAGGCGAATGTCGGGTGACGTCGCGTCTCTCCTGGCTGTAGCCCAGCAACAGCAACTGCAGCTCCAGCAGCAACAACAACAACTCGCTGAGCTAACGGATCTGCTTGTACGACGACTGCCCTTCGTACACCCACCTGCTGTCAACGCTCCTGTCGCTTCTGCTGCTGACCCAGTTCTTCGCCCGCCTGCTCAGCCAGCAGAGCCCGCCGTTGCGGGCTTCTCCGAGCCCCGTGTCGGAACCCCGGAGAAATTCGACGGCGATCCGGTCCAGGTCAGGGCCTATATCACCAACTGCCGCCCAGAAACTTCGCTACCGAGGCGGCGAGAGTTGCCTTCGCCATCAACCACCTGACCAGGTGAGCTCGACTCTGGGGGACAGCAGAGTTCGAACGACGATCTCCTGCCTGCTCATCTTTTCGTCTTTTCGCCGAGGAGATGATTAAGGTCTTCGACACGGGATCGTCGTCCACCGAGGCTTCGAGGGCTTTGATGGCACTTCGCCAAGGGAGGCGTACGATAGCGGATTACTCCATCGACTTCCGCACCCTGGCTAGTCGAAGCCGTTGGAACATGGAGGCCCTGGTGGATGCGTACCTCCATAGCCTGGCGGATTACCTCAAGGACGAGCTGGTTTCCCACACTCCGCCCACCAACCTCGATGATGCCATCGCCCTGACGGCGCTTATTGACCGTCGCATCCAGGCTCGTCGCCGAGAGAGGGGCCGCCTGAACCAACCATTCGCCAGCTCGTCCGGGATGACCAGAAGAGTCCCGCCGCCACAGTCGTCGCCTGTCAGCCGACAAGAGCCTCCGGAACCCATGGAGGTTGGCCGGACGTCTTTATCAGCGGTTGAACGGCAGCGTCGACTGTCTGAGAACCTGTGCCTCTACTGTGGCGGTGAGGGGCATCGCCTCGCTTTGTGTCCGCGAAAAGGGCAAGCTCACCGGACGTAGGAGGAGTCCGGCTGAGCTCTACCACATTACCGTCCTCCTATGGGGGTAAACCGCTGCTCAAGGCCCATCTTCACCTCCCCACTTTCACTCACTCTCTGGGTGCCCTTGTTGACTCAGGCGCAGAGGCTAACATTATGGACACCTCTTTTGCCCACCAGATGGGGCTAAAGCTCCATCAGCTGCCTGTCCCTGTACCAGCCCGAGCGTTGGACGGTCATCTGCTTGGTACTGTCACCCACACCACTGAACCGGTGAGAATGAGGTTGTCCGGTAACCACCTGGAGACCCTTCGGTTCCACCTCCTCTGCTCTCCCGGTCAGCCCCTCATCCTGGGCTGCCCCTGGTTACGCCAACACAACCCGCACCTTGACTGGCGGACTGGGGAGGTTCTGGAGTGGGGAGTTGACTGCCACCGGACCTGTCTGCTTTCCGCCTCTCCTCCGATCTGCTCAGAATCTGCTACCTTGCCACCGGATTTATCTGGGGTTCCTGACTGTTACCATTCATTACGAGCAGTATTTAGTAAGACCAAGGCTACGTCCCTACCTCCACACCGCCCGTATGATTGTGCCATTGACCTCCTTCCCGGTGCCACTCCTCCCCGGGGCCGCCTCTACTCCCTCTCGGCGCCCGAGAGACATGCCATGGAGGAGTACATTTCCGACAGCTTGGCGGCAGGGATCATCCGTCCTTCCTCCTCTCCAGCCGGGGCTGGATTCTTCTTCGTGGGGAAGAAGGATGGTTCGCTTCGCCCCTGTATTGACTACAGGGGCTTGAATGATGTCACGGTGAAGAACCGCTACCCTTTGCCGTTACTCACCTCCACCTTCGAGCTGCTTCAGGGAGCAACCGTTTTTTCTAAACTTGATCTGCGCAATGCCTACCACCTTGTTCGGATTCGGGAGGGGGATGAATGGAAGACTGCGTTCAACACTCCCACTGGACATTACGAATATCTGGTGATGCCATTCGGACTCACTAACGCCCCGGCTGTCTTCCAAGGGCTTGTTAATGATGTACTACGGGACATGCTGAACAAATTTGTTTTTGTTTATCTGGACGACATTTTAATAGCCTCTAAAGACTTATCAGAACATAAGCAGCATGTCCAACTCGTCCTTCGTCGCCTCCTAGAGAACTCCCTGTTTGTGAAAGCGGAGAAATGCGAGTTTCACACCGATACCGTTGCCTTCCTGGGATACATAATTACCGAGGGTCGTATCAAGATGGACCCAGCTACAGTGTCTGCAGTCACTTCCTGGCCCGTCCCCGATAACCGTAAAAAACTACAGCAGTTCCTTGGATTTGCCAACTTTTACAGACGCTTTATCCGGAACTACAGCTCCGTAGCGGCACCTCTTACGGCTCTCACCAGCACTAAGGTAACTTACCTTTGGACCCCAGCAGCAGAGGAAGCCTTCACCGCCCTCAAGACCCGATTTTCGTCTGCACCCATTCTCCAGGTGCCCAACCCCGACCACCAACTCGTAGTGGAGGTAGATGCCTCGGATGTAGGTGTCGGGGCGATTCTCTCTCAGAGGTTGGCAGAGGATAACAAACTCCACCCTTGTGCGTTCTTTTCGCGCAGACTATCTCCTGCTGAAAGAAACTACGACATCGGGGACCGGGAACTGTTGGCTGTCAAGCTGGCGCTGGAGGAGTGGCGTCACTGGCTGGAGGGGGCGTCGGTTCCGTTTCTTGTCTGGACAGACCACAAGAACCTAGAGTATATCCGCACAGCTAAACGCCTCAATCCCCGTCAAGCTCGATGGTCTCTTTTTTTTGCACGTTTCAACTTTACCCTGTCCTACCGTCCCGGCTCTCACAACGCTAAACCTGACACCCTCTCCCGCCAACGGAACTGCTCCGCTACGGGTATGTCTCCCTTTCATTGTGTCTATGGCTACCAGCCGCCGCTGTTTCCCAGCCAGGAGGGGGAGGTCTCCTGCCCATCGGCCCTCTTCAACGCACGTCGCTGTCGACGCACCTGGGCACGAGCTCGTGCTACCTTACTCTGGACCGTCACGGCTTACTCTGTCGGAGCTAATCGCCGGAGGACCCCTGCACCCACCTACCGTGTTGGGCAGAAGGTTTGGCTGTCCGCCAGGGATCTTCCCATTCGGGTGGAGTCCCGCAAGCTGGCAGCCCGTTACCTGGGACCCTTCACCATTGAGAGGGTGATCAGTCCGACGGCAGTCCGGCTGCGTTTGCCCAGCACTATGAGGGTCCACCCCACATTCCATGTCTCCCGAGTCAAGCCGGTCCGTCGGAGCCCGCTGGCTCCGGCCGCACCTCCTCCACCTGCCCCCCGTCTTCTGGATGGGGATCCCATCTACACGGTGCGACGTCTGCTTCGCTCCCGGAGGCGTGGGCGGGGCCTTCATTATTTGGTGGACTGGGAGGGTTACGGTCCGGAGGAGAGATCCTGGGTACCCGCCGGCAGAATCCTGGACCGTGCCCTCATCACGGAGTTCCATCGCCTGCATCCTGAGCAGCCGGCTCTCCGACGGGGTCGTCCGAGGGGCGCTCTCCGAGCTGTCCGTGGTCTGCCTGGTCCCGCTCCTGTCCCGTCTTCCTCCGCCATGGGGTCCCAGCCATCTTCCGAGGACGAGGCCCAGGCATCGGATCGTTCGGAGGAATTCTGATTCCCCCCTCCGTCTCCCCTCCTCCCATCCGGTGGGTGTTTTCCTTTTTTTTAGTTCTCTCTCTTTCTCTCTTGGTTCTTGGGGACTTCTGGGGCCGTCCCTTGGGGGGGGGGTTCTGTCACGATTTTACTCTGTTGGGTGGTGGTTTTTTGTGTTTTCCCCGGTTGGGTTGTATTTTCTGCTGCACATTCATTGTCTAGTAATTAGTTTCAATCCCAGTCACTTACCGCTTCATTCGTTGTCTCCGCTCTGATTACCTGCACCTGCTCCGCCACGCCCATCTCCAGCTGCCTCTCGTTTCCTGGTTTCTCTCTCTCGCTATTTAGTCTCTCCTTTTTCACTCCCTCACTGTCAGTCCGTCTGCGAACCCACGGTGTATTCCTCGGCAAGCTTTTGACTCCTGGCTCTTCATTGTCTGCGTAGCAGTTCTCCCGGTGTCTGTCTGTCCCCTGTTCGTTCCTGTTTTCCCCTGCTTGTTTATCTCCAGTCTTCGGTTGCCGACTCCTGCCTGTCCCTGACTCTGCCTGGCTCTTCCGCTTCTGGCTACGACTTCGGACCGTCCCTGGCTCTCCCTGGCTCTTCAGTCCTCCGGTACCGACCTCTGCCTGCACACGACTCTGCTCTGCTCTACTGCCCCGGTAACTACCCCTGCCCGTCCACGACTCTGCTCTGCTCTACTGCCCCGGCAACGGCTCCTGCCCGTCCACGACTCTGCTCTGCTCTACTACCTCCGGTAACGACTCCTGCCCGTCCACGACTCTGCTCTGCTCTACTGCCCCGGCTCATCGACCCGCGTGCCCACGACGACGCTCTACTCCCCTGCCCCGGCGAACTGACCTGCTGCTTGCTGTTTTCCCTGAGGACTCTGATCGTTATCAGTTCCACGCACCACAGCCCACTGGGCTGTGGCCTCTGGATTATCTCCCTTTTCCCCCAACCCTTAAATAAAAACTTTTTTGTGAACGTGACGCTCTTGGGTCTGTGCCATTCTGTTCTGGTTCTGACAGCTCCACTGACAGTTTTAATGCAGGATCAGAATGAGACCAATGTTGAGAATTTGCATAGCTGCATCGCCGCTGTCACAGGTGAACAGGGGGAAGATGAGGTATATGATAATGCTATTGGCTCTGTTATTATATGATAAAATGAAAAACACCCTTGGTAAATTAAGGGATGTGAACACATATAAACAAAGATTGATATCATTCACGAAGGGTTTAGTTCAGAATATTCATTTGTAACATAAATGCCCATTATTGTTAAGGGTTCTGGTTTGCATTACTAGCCTTGGGGACATGACGCACAGGGTCTGATTTCACGTCTCCCCTCGCTTCAAAAAGATGTGAGAGCATGGATTATGACATCTGAAGACCAGACTGAGGGCCAGACACTTGCTCTCGGGGACATTAAGTATTTGCTTGGAATTATTATCGGCAAGACGCTTTGACTGATGCATTGTACAAAGCTGACTTGGATCTGATAGTGGAAGATTCCGCTACTTGGACACATATCCTTCATGAAAAACTGTACCCGTGTCTGGGCTGCTTTGCGAGCTGCCTAGCCAAATCGTTGTCCAGCTACTGCACCGCTCAATATTGCGCTCATCATCATGTGTGCCTCCTTCTCATAGCCACAGTTCCAGCAGGGACCACCAACTGTGTGACAGCTGCGCAATTCAGTGGCTATGCCCCTTCTCATGGAGAGCTAGAGGATGGGTGCGCGGACAAGGCCTTGCTCAAATGACCCCTCAGGATGTCCAGTGCTGGCTTTGTGGGGGTGTGGACACTATCTCCTTCTCGTGCCCAAAACTCCAACAGACTGTTGCGGGGGTAGGCGGGGGTAGGCGGGGGTAGGCGGGGGTAGGCGGGGGTCGGATACCGGTGGTCAGAGTCTCCAATGGTATGTCATGTGAATTTTGATCCCATGGGGCATTATTGATTAGCTTTTGAATTAGATACAGTCTGTCAGGTAATGTAGGGACTAGATGAGGAACTACATATTTGTGCAATAATACAAGGACATACACTATCATTATTAGTTGATACTGGAGCCACTTACACTTACACTTATATATTTGTGTTAATATTTATGTCTCACATATTAAGAAAGATGAGTTAGGAAAGGTCATCAGGACAAGTTTAATTGCTTCCATTTTCTGCAGTCATAGTTCAGGTAGGAACACATATCACAGTTATGCCAATATTGTTGTCTTCCTTAACCCTGTAAATCTTTTGGGCTGGGATGCACTGTGCAAATTAGGTCTAAAAATAGAGTGTACTTTTAGGGGGTGTCTGTGAGCGGCCTGTGGCATATATGTCTCTATATGTCTTGAGAAGGTGTCTTGTTCTTTATCAGTGATGCGTGTTTATCAGATCTCTAATGTTAGTATGTTGGAAAGTATAATGATTTGTCTTTTGTCCAGATGTTACTATTAAGATATGTGATATGGCAACTAATTCAGCGGATAGGATTATGAAGGAACTCCTCATGAATGTGTAGTAGATTCTTTAGTCTTTTCTAAATTGTGCGCAGATTTAGAAAGTTAATCTCTTGAATCTGGTTTGGTGTTTTTGTGGATGGTTCTAGCTATAATTATGACAATAACACATATGCAGGATTTAGTGTTATTCAGTTAAAAGAAGTAGAGACTTAGCAGAGAGTAGAGAGTTAGCAGAGTTAAAGGTGCTTACTGAGGCTTGTCTGTCAGCTGTTGGACGTTACTATTTTTACTGATAGTATGCATAGTGTCTGTCATGTTCATGGTACTTAGTGGGAACAGAGAGAGTTTAAGAAATCAGATGGCTCTCCAATTCAACATTTGGATGAAATATAATTGTTATTAATTGCTATGATGTAACCTGTTCGTTGGCTATTTGTAAGTGTCAGGTGCATGAAAAAGGGAAATGATTTAATTACATGAGGCAATGCCTTAGCAGATGAAACAGCAAAGGATGTAGCATTAAAGGCTAGAGAGTTTGATTCACTATGCAAACAGTGAATGATGCTTGAACAAGTCATGAATTGCTCAATCCAGGTGTTCTTTAAAGAAACTCCAGATGTTATATGTTGCAGAATTAGGTCCAAAGAATGGTCGCCATGTACAACTTTGGCAGACTCCTGGCGTGTATTATTTCTGTTCACCCTAGGGTCCAGTTATTGAAAGTATTAACATACAACTGAAATGTAAAAAGGATAAATGCTGGAGAAATACATATGTTGTCGCTGCTGATGAAGTTATTAATTACCAATTAGGAAGTTGTGCTAAAATTAGGTTCAGTTCACCTACATGGGGTAGTGATAAGATAAATTGTCCTTTGGTTTCATGGGTTCATAACACGGGTGGTGCGTATTGCCATGCTAAGAGAAGTATTTCTCGTAGGCCCTGATGATATTTATTTACCATTTTGGGATAATGGTTGTTATGATTGGGTTGAGTTTACTGCAAAAACTCATCATCTATAGAAAAACTATTATGAATGTGCACAGGCACGACCTCCAATGATTGTTATGCATCTCATTGTCATTTTGGTATTTTAGAATATTATGATCAAGAATGTAAAAAGTGTTCTCCAAATCCTACACAGTGTTATTATGAATTACCGTATGTGCATGAATGCTTAAAATCATTATCTGGTAGTGGTTATGAATGTTCGATGGGGTTAGGAATTGTGAATTTTGATAATATGAGAACTGAAGTATGACAATATGCTGTTAAGTGTCGTGATCTGTTTAAATCTAAGGCATGTGAAAAGTCATCATTCATTCATCATCATTAGAACATCAGAATGTCTCTCTGGCAGATTATTGGTGGGCCTGTGGCCCAGAGTGGGGATTGTATAGTGTAATGGGTCGAAGTTGGGCAGTTATACTGTCTGAGTGGAATTGGGTGGCTGTGCCTTTAAGACGCGTTCCTGACGACACGGCGTCAGATGTGAGGTAACCAATCAGCGGGGCGGATGGACTTCTGCTCAAAAGTTCTGGCGATTGCAATGGTGTGGTAAGCGCTATTGTTTGAGCTTGGGTGGTTGGATGCACTCCGCTTCGTTTGTCCTCCCGGTCTCTGTGCTCCTGTGAGTAGCAGCCTGACGATTCTCTGCCTGCGTGGAAGGTAAGTAAGGTTACAATGTAGATGTGGACATGCCGGGTTTATTGGGTGCAGGTCATAATGATAACTCTGTGGCAGGGATCTACTACGTGGAGTGGTGCTCCAGGATTATCTTGTATATGCTGGCTTCATGCGTGTAAGGACTCTGCAGCTCGAGGGAGCGTGTTAAAACTAGGCCCTATCTGACGGTAGGTAACCGCTGGTTTACCAGCTTCGGATTATAACACTAGGAGGCTTAATGTAACATTATCCACCTCAACAGGTTGTGTGCTTGCCGACCATTTCATCGGCCTCCCTGCGTGTGTGCCTCTCGTCACCTCTTGTGGTATGTAGCCGTTTAGTATTTCGCCTGTATATTTTAATCATGTAATGTTACTCAGTTATCTTTCTTGTATGCTCATAGGTTACATGGTGATTGCCCTCGCACCAGCCAATACGCTGCTGTTTTGTCTCTGCTTCTTTGTTTGCTCTGCTACGGCTATCGCTCCGTTGTCCAGTCGCTGTTTGTGGCCTGCATCTGGCGTCTTGGACAGTGACTCGACATCGGCGTTCTTGGGTGTGCCTGTGTGTGTGCGGGTGTTCGTGTATGCTTCCTTTTGTTTGTTTGTTTATTATTTTGTCTGTCCTTGCTACAGTCTAATTGCTGGGTGTCCGCTTATTGTAGTGTCTTATGTCTTGCGTGTTGCCCCCAGTGGCTAGCTCGGGCTATCGCATGGCCTTGTGAGTGTGCTTTGTTGGTTTTGTGTTGCTTTGCGGTTTTGTGTTATTTTTGGGGTTTATGTGCTGTGCTCTTTGATTTCATCTGGTTTATATGTAGTTCCATTTTGTTTTCTTATTTACTCAGGCGGTGTGAGACGCCTAGCTCTAAGTGGCCCTGCTTGTCTGCTGGCCCAACTGGTGGCTGTGTGTGTGGTCTGTGTCTGTGTCTGTTTTCTTTTTGTTTCAGGAGCTGGGGGATCTTCTGTGGGGAGGCTTGTCACCTGGTGGCGGGTGCCCTTTTTAGTGTGTGTCACTGTGTGTGTTTCAGTATAGTGTTCACCTGTGTGGTTGCGGTGCTATTCTAGTCCACGTGTGGCCTTCTGGGTCGCCTCTGCCAGATAGTCTGCCTCCCTATGGTAAGTCCCCTTCCTCCTGTGGCTTTCTTTTGTTGTGAAGTTGTGTTTGTCTCAATTGGGAGATTTATAATTGCCTTCGAGCACACATTTGTAACTGATTAATAAAATACCCTCTTATACAACTGCATTTTACGTCATTGCAACGTGTGGCGTTGACTTTTAATAAATAAAACTTTTTGTTGTATGGAATTCTGTCTCCACTTTTTATGTGCAACGAACCTGTGTGCCCTCACTTTAGACTAATTTTGGTTCCATTCTCTTAGTCCTCGGGGGGCATAACCCCTCAAGGTGGCGTAGTCGACTCATTCTATTTCCCCGCGCCCCACTACATTTTGGCGTAGTTCGGCAGGACTTGCATGAAAGTGGAGACTGATATTCTGTATTGTTTTGTTTTTTTTGTGTTTTTGACTATTGAACCTTTGTTGTGGTGGTGTTGTATATATGTATGTATGAAAGTGTGTACAAGTATATGTGTATGCGAGTTATTTTTCAGAGACAAAACAGCAGCGAGTTGCAGAAATTACTGTCCTGGCTGGTGACCACCCTCTATGGTGAGTTATTTGTATATTTGATTGAGCTATACTGGTGAAATTTATTTTTGTTTCACTACAATGGATGACAAAATGCAACAGCTGAGGGACTTGGTAGCCCAATTAAGATCTGACAATGAGAGACTTCAAAGACAGTCTAATACAGCTGACCCGCCAGGTGAGACTTCAACAGCTAGGGCCGTTATTAACTCTGCTCCATTTGTGGGACAGAATACTGAGCGGTTAGTTTTCATTCCACGAGAGAAGAGATGCCCGATGTTTCGAGGTAGCTTGGGTATTGGCATAGATGAGTGGGTAGAGGAAGCTCAGGCCTGCATGCGTGTTCGCCATTTGTCCACCGCTGACCAGGCATTTTTCCTGTATGATCATTTGGAGGGAGACGCTAAGGAAGAAACAAGGTACAGGCCTAGAGAGGATAGGGAAAATCCAGAGAAAATTATTGAAATATTGCAGGAGCTGTATGGTTGTCCACAGTCTTATGTAGCCTTACAAGAGGCATTTTTTTCGAGAAAGCAACAAGAGGAGGAGTCCTTGCTTGAATTTTCTATTGCTCTAATGGCATTAATGGAGAAAGTTAAACGGCGTGCACCACAGGGTCTTTTTAATACAGACGTGTTGTTACGTGACCAGTTCGTTGAGCATGTGCGGGATGGGGGACTTCGGCGGGAGCTAAAACGAGCCATTCGCCATCGGCCAACAGCCACGCTGATCGATGTTCGTAAGCAAGCTATTAGGTGGGAGCAGGAGGGCATGGCTGAGGCACCCAGGGCTCGAAGTTTCTCTCTTCCGTCTGGTGCAGAAAGACCCGTTGGACTCACAGGCGCATCATGTTCTGTAACCACTGATGTCAGGGGTGGGACTGTAGCTAATACTGAACTCCAGGAATTAAAGGAGATGTTGAAACAATAGCTAAGTCAGATTAACCATCTTACTCGCAGTCTTGCTGCATTTCAGGGGCCACCCGACGCAATCGCTCCCCTCATGACGGGCCTGTTATCTGTAGGCGATGTCAAAGGCCAGGTCACTATGCGAGGGAGTGTGATGGGGAGAGGGTTGTAGGCCCACCACGGACTAGCGCTGGTATTTTCCCATTGGCATCTGAGGGTAGACGATCTCAGGCAGCGCAGCCGCAGGGAAACTAGCACCTTCCGGACCAAGGAGCCATAGTCCGGGAGGGGTTTTGTCTGGCTCAAGTAGGGCTTTGCATTCTTCCAGTGTAGTACAGGGGTTAATGTCCACTTGCCCGCACCTCCTTGTATCCCTGCAATGGGTGGGATTAAGGTCCCATGTTTGGTGGACACTGGGTCGATGGTGTCCACCATAACAGAGAGCTTCTTCTCCAAAAATTTTGAACCATGGGGGCAAGAACGACTACAGTCCTGCCAATGGTTACAGCTCCGGGCAGCAAACGGGCTGGATATTCCATACCTGGGGTACTTGGAACTTGAAGTGGAACTTTGTGGTAAGACGGTGGATAAGTGTGGCATCTTGGTTGTCCGAGATCCTCCTGGGGGTTTGTCGTCCCAGGTGCCTGGTGTCCTGGGTATGAATATAATCAGTAAGTGTTACCAGGAGTTATTTGGCCAGCATGGTTCTTCTCTGTTTGACATGCCTTTTATTTCTGAAGCACCAGGTCCAGTTGTCCAAGCCTTACAGCAGTGCCATCGGGCTGTCACCAACTCTACCTTTGTACCAGCCGGCAGGGTCAGTGTGCGAGGTCGGGGTCCCTGTCGGGTTCCAGGGGGAACAGTCAAGGTAGTAGCTGCTACATATTCCAGTCAATATTCTGGCTCTAACGTTTTGTTTGAGCCTACAGACTCCGGGTTGCCTGGGGGGCTATTGGCATCTCCAGCTATTGTACCAGTGAGTGGGGGAACAGTGTACATACCTGTGGTTAATGTGAGTACCACTGATGTAGTTTTGTATCCACGCACAAGATTGGGTTGTGTGAGTAACGTGTCCATTGTTAGCCTACCTCAGGGGGTTGTGGAGATTCGATCCATCACGGCCACATCTGCTAACTTCCAGCCAGCAGCTACCGCAGTTGAGACCCGGATTAAGGATGCTGACCTCTCCCCACTCACAGCTTCTGAGCAGGAGCAGGTACGATCCTTGTTGTTTAAATACTCCTCTGTCTTTTCAGTGCATGAGGGTGACTTAGGATGTACCACACTCATGTCTCATGACATCCCACTGCTAGATGAGGCCCCTGTTAAGCAGCGTTATCGACGCATCCCGCCCTCTGATTATGAGGCGGTGAAGACCCATATCAATCAGCTCCTTCAGACCCAAATTATCAGGGAGAGCAGTAGCCCCTACTCCTCCCCAATAGTCCTTGTGAAGAAGAAGGATGGTAGCCTTAGAATGTGCGTAGACTACCGGCAGCTGAATGCCAAGACTAGAAAAGACGCCTTCCCATTACCTCGTATTGAGGAGACACTGGATATGTTATCAGGTGCTCGCTGGTTCTCGACTATGGACTTAGCTAGCGGCTACAACCAAGTCCCAGTAACCGAAGCAGATTGGGCTAAGACGGCCTTCTGTACACCATTTGGGCTGTTTGAATGGAACAGGATGCCGTTTGGCCTTTGTAACGCTCCTAGCACTTTTCAGAGATTGATGCAGCGCATGTTTGGGGACATAGTAATCTTTTCATCTACTGTAGAGCAACGTCTTCAGAGACTAGAGATGGTTCTGATGCGCTTACAGGATGAGGGTCTCAAGGCAAAGTTAGAAAAGTGTACATTCTTTAGACCAGAGGTGTGTTATTTGGGTCATGTTATTTCCCGGCATGGTGTGGCAACCGATCCAAGTAAAATTGAGGCTGTGGCTAACTGGCGTTGCCCTTCTAATGTCCCGGAGCTGCGTTCTTTCCTTGGCTTTGCAAGCTATTATCGTCGTTTTGTGGAGGGATTTACCCGACTAGCGGCCCCCCTTCACCGGCTGGTGGCTGAGTTGGGGGGTAGTAGGTCGCGGAGGGGGTCAGAGCAGAGTTTCCCGGTAGCCTGGTCCGAGGAGTGTCAGCGTAACTTTGAGGCGCTAAAGGAGAAGCTGGTCACGGCGCCTGTTTTGGCATACGCCGACTTCACTCTCCCTTTTATACTCGAAGTTGATGCGAGTTATAGTGGCTTGGGGGCTGTCCTATCCCAACAACAGGATGGAAAAGTGCGCCCGGTTGCTTATGCCAGCAGAGGGTTACGGCCTACCGAACGCAACATGAGTAACTATAGCTCCATGAAACTCGAGTTTGTGGCGCTCAAGTGGGCAGTTACAGAAGAATTTAGGGAATATCTGCTTGGAAACAGATGTATAGTGTACACAGACAATAACCCGCTGAGCCACCTTTCCACTGCTAAGCTGGGTGCAGTGGAGCATCGGTGGGCGGCCCAGCTAGCCTCTTTCGACCTGGAAATAAAATATCGCTCCGGGAAGTCCAACCGCAACGCAGATGCCCTGTCGCGGCAGTACTTACCGGACCAAGGGGAGGTTCAGGACTTTGTACCTGGAACACGAGTGCCCCAATGCCTTCAGGAGGTAGGGGCTACCAAGAGTAGCATTCAGGCAACCCAGTTGGTGATTTCTGTTTTGCCATCTTATGCTGCCAATGATCTGTGCTCCCTACAGGCTGCTGATCCAAACATTCAAGATGTTCTGATCCTTTGGCATCCCACAAGGGACGGAAGTGAAAAGCTTTCACAGCAGAGCCTAACTTTGCTACGTCAGTGGGACCGTTTAGTTGAGAGTGATGGAGTGCTTTACCATAGGGTATTTAGGCCTGACGGTGGAGAGGAAGTTCGTCAATTGGTTTTACCCACTTCTTTACAGTCCGAGGTCCTGACCCAGTTGCATCAGCAACATAGTCACCAAGGGGTCAATCGGACTTTGGACCTCGTACGCCAGAGGTGTTACTGGCCAGGCATGGCCTCTGACGTACAGCACTGGTGTGAAACTTGTCCTAGGTGCCAGGTGGCTAAGGCTTCCCACTCTCCTGCAGCTAGTTACATGGGCCATCTGTTGGCCTCACGGCCTAATGAAATCATAGCTGTTGATTTCACCACACTGGAGCCAACCAATAGGGGGTTGGAAAATGTACTGGTTGTGACAGATGTGTTTAGTAAATACTCCATCGCTATTCCAACTGTCGATCAAAGGGCTCCTACGGTAGCTCAGGTGCTGGTAACTGAGTGGTTCTACCGGTTTGGGATCCCCAGCCGGATTCACTCAGACCAAGGGCGATGTTTTGAGAGCACACTAATCCACCAACTCTGCGGCCTGTACGGCATTGCAAAGTCACGCACTACGGCTTACCATCCCGCTGGCAATGGTCAATGCGAACGTTTTAACCGCACGCTGCATAACCTGTTGCGGACCTTGCCAGATTTTCGGAAGAGAGATTGGGCTGCCTGTCTACCCCAAGTGGTATTTTGTTATAATACAACTCCCCATCAATCCACGGGTGAGTCACCACATCTGTTGATGTTTGGACAAGAGCCCCAGCTCCCAGTGGATTTCTTATTAGGGAGGGTGAGAGAACCTGTGGCTGGTCGAGTGTGCGACTGGGTCCAGGAACATCAGGCTCGATTGCAGGTCGCCTTTGATGGGGCGAAAGAACGGCTCGCCACTGCAGCAGCTTACCGCAAGCAAAGACATGATAAACATGTTCAAGATCTACCTCTAATGGAGGGACAGTTAGTTTATGTTCGTGAGTTGGGATTACGGGGCCGTCACAAAATCCACGACCTCTGGAGTTCTGTAGTGCACAGTGTCATAAGGGCACCATCAGAGGGGGGAGCTGTCTACACCATTGCACCTGCGGATGACCTGAGTAAGGTGAAACGTGTTCATCGCAGTATGTTGAAGGGTGTTTTAGGAGTGGAAGCACCCTCCACTCATCCTCCTAGGGGTCCCTCAGTCGACACCCTTCCCCCTCATCAGGAAGAACAGTGTATCGACGAGGGTTTCTGGGTTGCTGCGTCGTTGCCAACGGCCACCCAAAGCCATCTCACTATGGCAGTGGGGGGTGAGCCTCTGGCGGATGGCAATATACAGGTACAAGCGTGTGGTATCGCTAGGGACTATCCCCCAGAACAATTACTGGACTCATTGACTCAAGGCGAACTTAACAGCGGTCAACCCCTGCGTCGCACTTCTCGAACCACAGCAGGGCAACACTCAAACCCCCATCGGCTGCCACAAGCAGCCCATGAGCAAGTACTGAGAGGCACGGCCCCCACCAGTACCAAAATGTAATCGTTGCCTTGGTGATGGTCATGGTTGGGTATGGTGGTTACAGGGTGTGTTGAAATGGTTACGTGTACTGTAGGTCCTTTATCGGCGGGCCGACGATAAAAACAGTGGGGGGTAAAGTGTAATGGGTCGAAGTTGGGCAGTTATACTGTCTGAGTGGAATTGGGTGGCTGTGCCTTTAAGACGCGTTCCTGACAACACGGCGTCAGACGCGAGGTAACCAATCAGCGGGGCGGATGGACTTCTGCTCAAAAGTTCTGGCGATTGCAATGGTGTGGTAAGCGCTATTGTTTGAGCTTGGGTGGTTGGATGCACTCCGCTTCGTTTGTCCTCCCGGTCTCTGTGCTCCTGTGAGTAGCAGCCTGACGATTCTCTGCCTGCGTGGAAGGTAAGTAAGGTTACAATGTAGATGTGGACATGCCGGGTTTATTGGGTGCAGGTCATAATGATAACTCTGTGGCAGGGATCTACTACGTGGAGTAGTGCTCCAGGATTATCTTGTATATGCTGGCTTCATGCGTGTAAGGACTCTGCAGCTCGAGGGAGCGTGTTAAAACTAGGCCCTATCTGACGGTAGGTAACCGCTGGTTTACCAGCTTCGGATTATAACACTAGGAGGCTTAATGTAACATTATCCACCTCAACAGGTTGTGTGCTTGCCGACCATTTCATCGGCCTCCCTGCGTGTGTGCCTCTCGTCACCTCTTGTGGTATGTAGCCGTTTAGTATTTCGCCTGTATATTTTAATCATGTAATGTTACTCAGTTATCTTTCTTGTATGCTCATAGGTTACATGGTGATTGCCCTTGCACCAGCCAATACGCTGCTGTTTTGTCTCTGCTTCTTTGTTTGCTCTGCTACAGCTATCGCTCCATTGTCCAGTCGCTGTTTGTGGCCTGCATCTGGCGTCTTGGACAGTGACTCGACATCGGCGTTCTTGGGTGTGCCTGTGTGTGTGCGGGTGTTCGTGTATGCTTCCTTTTGTTTGTTTGTTTATTATTTTGTCTGTCCTTGCTACAGTCTAATTGCTGGGTGTCCGCTTATTGTAGTGTCTTATGTCTTGCGTGTTGCCCCCAGTGGCTAGCTCGGGCTATCGCATGGCCTTGTGAGTGTGCTTGCTTGATTTTGTTGGTTTTGTGTTGCTTTGCGGTTTTGTGTTATTTTTGGGGTTTATGTGCTGTGCTCTTTGATTTCATCTGGTTTATATGTAGTTCCATTTTGTTTTCTTATTTACTCAGGCGGTGTGAGACGCCTAGCTCTAAGTGGCCCTGCTTGTCTGCTGGCCCAACTGGTGGCTGTGTGTGTGGTCTGTGTCTGTCTGTTTTCTTTTTGTTTCAGGAGCTGGGGGATCTTCTGTGGGGAGGCTTGTCACCTGGTGGCGGGTGCCCTTTTTGGTGTGTGTCACTGTGTATGTTTCAGTATAGTGTTCACCTGTGTGGTTGCGGTGCTATTCTAGTCCACGTGTGGCCTTCTGGGTCGCCTCTGCCAGATAGTCTGCCTCCCTATGGTAAGTCCCCTTCCTCCTGTGGCTTTCTTTTGTTGTGAAGTTGTGTTTGTCTCAATTGGGAGATTTATAATTGCCTTCGAGCACACATTTGTAACTGATTAATAAAATACCCTCTTATACAACTGCATTTTACGTCATTGCAACGTGTGCCGTTGACTTTTAATAAATAAAACTTTTTGTTGTATGGAATTCTGTCTCCGCTTGTTATGTGCAACGAACCTGTGTGCCCTCACTTTAGACTAATTTTGGTTCCATTCTCTTAGTCCTCGGGGGGGCATAACCCCTCAAGGTGGCGTAGTCGACTCATTCTATTTCCCCGCGCCCCACTACATATAATACTCTGCCAGAAGATTAGGGTTTTTGTGCATGTGTTAATGCAATACAGGATAGTTCAATTGTGTATGCATTAGATAATAGAAGTGTAGCTCATGTTTCATTTGGTAATTATTTAATTGTTTGAGTATTGAACTTGCAGAAAATGCCTGTTGGGATACTAAGATTGATCAGTGGTTTGATCATTGGATTAAAACTACCTTTGGTTCTTTTACTGCATGGTTTGTCAAAATAGTTACTTTAATTGAAGGCATTCTTCTCATTGTTTCTTTTGTTTTGTTGTCTTGTTTTCTGTCTGAGAACCTTGTTCATGAGGATAGTGGCAGGACAGGTTTGATCTCAAATGGTCCTGTCGGGGCTGGCTGACGAAGAGGAGGACATTGACTGAGACGAATGGGAATTATCAACTGCACCTCCTTATGCTGCTCTGGATGATATCCTTCACAAAGTAGTGGAATTATCGCTTGTTGTTCGAGCTCAAGGGCCACAGGACTGTGGTGAGCTTGAGTGGAAAGCCTGAAAAGCTGTTGTTCGAGGATCGAGTTTTGGCTTACCAAAGAATGGCATCGCGATAATGGAATATATTATGATAAGCCTCAAAGGGAGGAGGCTTTGGGAAAAGAAGATTTTTGTGGAATACAAGGAACTGTCAACCAGCCCTGGCAGGAAGGAGCAGTACACATTTAGACAAATATAGAGTAGATTCGAAAAACAGTAACCTATATATTCTGGTACACTCATTGCATAACAACATGAAATAAAATTCACATACTTATATGCGTCACACTTCATAAAGATTGCAATACAGTAACAAAAGAATAAAAACTGACATGCACGTACACAGAAAGGAAAATTCATTGGAAATGAAAAAGGTTTATTGCTATTTTCTCTTTTAGGATTATTATCAATGGGACTTTGATAAGAATGAATTTGCATTTAGTAGCTTGTTGTAATGTTAAATGTAAGGAACTAGTTGCATGAAGAGAGATATCTCTTAAGAAAGAGTTTTCAGAGTATTCTGGAAAATGAAAGTTATGGAACCTTCTGAAAGATCAAAATGATATCAGAATGATGTTTGTGAAATATGTGTCATCGAGAATCAGACTAGGGAGAATATACCTTGAGGTCTCAATGGTTAAGGGATATTCTGCAGATAGTCAGATAAGACTGTCACCGGAAAAATTTGGGTGATCGCATGTTGAGTTGTGTGTGATAATGATATAAAATGCTGTTTATTGTGTTTCGAGAAGCATAGGCTTCCGAAAAAGGGAGGAATATGTGGAAATTTCTGTAAGTGAACGTAAGTCTGGAGTCTGAAAGTCTATGTGACAGGAATAGAGTGTGTGTGTGGCATACTGGAGACTCAGCAGAACTGCTGACAGAGGAAACCATTACCTAGGTGTATGCTATTTGGGAGTCACCCTTGGCTAGGAGATGCTTCTGTTGCAGTCAGCTTCCTCTCGATGAACACGAATAAAGACCTGTGAACAGCAAACCTCCCTCCTGACTATTTCTCTGAGAAAACGACACAATCATATTTTTTTCTTAGTAATACAGTATGAGTTGAAATGTAAAAACTACACCATAGGAATAACAAGTTAAAACACATCGGACTTATTAACCGAAAGTTATTGAAAACGCCTCTCTACAGGCTTTAGGTTAAACCTCCTTAGCTGCTAACACAAAACAAGTGCAAGCTAACCTCATGTAAGCAAAGTGTGTGATTAGCAGCGAAATGTTAGCCATTACCAAACACTTTGCTGTGCTCAAATTTAAAAGTGAACCATGGGAATACTAACTAAATAACGAGTTAAAACATGTCGGCCCTATTAACCAAAAGTTATTGAAAACGCCTCTCTACAGGCTTTAGGTTAAACCTCCTGAGCTGCTAGTGCAAGTTACCCTCACGTAAGTTAAGTGTGTGATTAACAGCGAAATGTTAGCCATTACCAAACACTCTGCTGTGCTATTTTCATGATTTAAAGATGCACAATTTTTTTTTTTTTTTTTCCAGATGTAACTACCTAACAGAATAATACACCATGCCAACATGGTTAATTTATGTGCTAGTATACTATAAATAGTTAGCCCACTGCATTTTAAAATGTTGACAAGGCATTACCTTTTAACCTTGTAATGATAAAAATCTGGTGCTTTCGAAATGGCGTTTCCTAAAAAACGAATGTTCAGGAGGAGTGTGACGAAATTTGTCACGCCCTTCTCATTAACCTTTTCCGGTAACTTATTCACCGCTCACCTGTCAGTGTTTCTGCTCGCTTCTTTCCGCTCGCAAGGCCTCTGCTTGCTCGCCTGTTTTCCAGTGTTGCTCCTAAGGATGCCTTACTCCGATCGCTGCTCGATAGCAAACACCAACATTTCCCAACTACTTCAAACCGCAAGCAGCTACTCTGAATATTTTGTCCGAGCTTCAGTCGACCTCCCGGTATCCCTCTTCTGCCCGGGCGAATTCTGGCATCGCTACGGAGCCTACCCTTCTGCTTCTCTCCCGCTGCCCGCCAAAGCGGCCATACACCCTGCCCTTTGCATCGGGAGCATCATTTGACTTCCACATTTGCGAGGCTTGCGGATACAAAACCAAAGGTGTGTGCTGCGCCGCCTCCAAAGCTGTAGCGACCGCGTCGCTACACCTTCCCTATCCCCTTAATGGCCCCTTAATTCGCACCCGCACCCCATCTCCGTTATGGTGTCTCTTACCCGGAGCCGTGCCACCACCACCTAACCCGTTGCGGTACTCTACAGGCCTCTGCTCGCTTCAATACCAAGCCTCGGTTTCTTCCACCCTGTTACTTGCATGTTTATATCAATCCGTGTTGATGCAGATATAAATGGCCACACTTACACCTCCGCATTGTATGCCGTAAAGGCGTATTATGCATCCATAGTTTGTATCTCTTAGGTTGGGCGCTCAATTCGTTCGTATTCAGTGGGTTTATTTTGGATAATTAGCGCGTGAAAAAGACATCACGGTACTCGTGTGCCCGTTAGCGGTCTGATAACGATGCTAACCATGCTATGACTGCGCAACAGTGATTAGCTAGTGTTTGTTAGCCGTGATACTAGCTGCCTTACCTGTGCTACTTGCTAATTTCGCTGCTAATACTGCTAATTTCGATGCTAATACTAACAACGCAGCTATACTTACAAGGCCTGAATACGTGGTGGGATATTGGCAACCTTTGCTACCAAGCAAATGCAATTTACTCAGATTTTGCATATGTTTGCACTGAATAGACGTCCGTTTGGGTAATCAGCGCACGGGAAATCGTTGTGGCTCTTGTATGTATGTTAGCAGGCAGGTAACGACGCTAACCATGCTAAAACGCTGAGCAACTAACCGTCAGCAGTAATTGGCCAATGTTCGTTAGCCGCGATGCTAACCGGCTACCAGTGTTATTTGCTGCCTTTGCCAACGTTGTTAGCGGCTATGCTGACACTGCTCCTGCTTAACAAAGCTTGCTTATTCAGCCTTCGGACGAAAAGTGAAGCGTCTTCAAGCTCCAAAAGAAGTCCAGTCGTTTACAGCCTAGCTCCTTTGATTGCTGTGGCCCGGATAAATGAGAATCTACACAGGCAAGGTCTGTTTTCGTGGTGGGACGTTAGCAACGTTTCCTACTAAGCAAACTTTTATATTGGCTGGTTCCTTCGGAGTTTTACTCGAATTAATTCAGTTGCGTTATCTTTAGTAGCTTTGGCAACGTACTTAGTTTGACTAAGGTTCCCTTTAAAAGTGGTTCATGCTGATCAGTGCCCTGATGAAGCGGCTCTCATTTCCCCATGCTGGTGCTTACACACAGTTGAATCGCCCACCACTCCGCAGAGTGGTTTTACTTCTCCATCAGACCCGTCACGGTCTACCCCCGTACACATGTGCAAACTTCGAATTCCACATTAGCAGACATCTTTATCAAATAATCTGGTCCTTAATTTACAAGGGGGTAGGAATATATCCGGAAGTTTAAGCACCCATGGGGAAATCTCAACCCGTAAAGGGACCAATAGCATGTAGCATTCCGTTGACTTCCATTCATTTTAGCCTCACTTTGAAATCAAACAACTGTACATGAGAAGCCATCCGTACCTTGATATTGGCATTGTTGTAAACCGGAGAGGGCACAGCAAAACATATTTGCTTCGATCAGAAATCTGTCATGTTATTGCCTTGTAAGAAACGTTTATCTGAAATTATGCTAAAAATGACGCCATAAATCATGCGACGGCTAGTGAGTTTCTGTCGCACAGGAGAAAATTTACCGTACTGGTTGGATAACAAGCTGTAGCCACAGTCATGCTCGTTTACTTTTCTATTCATGTTGGGGAAACATTTACATCACTATTTCCCGAAAAATAAGCGTAGAACTTGGTATTTGTTTGTAAGCAGAATCGCTATCTTTATGGATTTTACTATTCGATGCAAGTGAATTGAGAAAGATGGCTAAGCTAAGCTACACACTATAGCTTGTAGTTTACATGCTGGCTTGCAAGACTGCCTGGAACCAAAGTTAGTTGACGAAGAATCAAGTCCCCACGTACAATATTAGCCCCCCATTCCACTAAGTGATTGCAGCTATAACGGTAGAAGAATACTTATTAAGAAAATTATCGTACGCTGTATGATTTGTGATTGAGCATCTACCACTCAATTTATAGTATTTGGGTTCGCTGGCCGACGTGACCGTACGTCACCCCGCGCTTGCGCAGTTGCCTGGTGACCAATTAAAAATCTCAAAATCGTGCTTCATCGGCTCCCATTGAAAACGACGCCATCCCTCAGTCCATTCTCTTCTACTGTCTATGTTAATTTACCGGGTCGTTCCTTCACTCCCACTATAGTCATCCCTCTCCCGTTTTTGAGCCAGCATTTGTATTGAGTGAAATAGCGCCCCCGCTTCCCCTAACATTGTCCATTGGGGCTATGAGGCGAAACAAGGTATTACACTCCTGTGGCATCAAGCCAAATTGGCCTACTAGTCACCACGAATGACAAATAACATTTTGGCATTTTTGCTGGGCTGGCATGGTTTTCCCACGCAGGGACTTGGCTTTCACATAACCTCGTTATGTCTCCTTTGCAGTTGTCCTGAGGCACAAGTGTGCAGTGTCTCAACATGCATCGTTCTCGTTCCATCGTTTCGTTTATTTGCCAAATAGATTTCATATGTCCGGAATCTAGCTATTTTAGTGGTATCCATATTGGTTCGATACTTGCAGGATTCCTTACACTGCAGCCTGCGTGGCTGCAGATGGAGTACACTTGCCAACTACTTTATCAATCAGTACAGGCCAGCAGATCTCGCACAGTTTAAAGCATTGTTTACAGGTGCACACACATGGTTGGCACAAGTCGTTTGATGCACCAAGCTTGCTCTGCTAGGCTATGCTATTTTCTCTTTTTGGTCTGCAATAAAGCTTCAAAACCAGGCTGTTTACAGCATCCATCACTTATATAACGCACGCAGAGAAGAAGCAGGAGAGGGGAGACACCTCCTGTTGCACCCCAAGCCAACACAAACTGAATAAATACACACATGAACATCACAGTGGGACTGGCTGTTTTCTACAGCAGCACCTATTCTACTGTATGCTCACCACTGCTTGTTTTGGGCTACTCTGCCACTGCCAGTGTAGGGCTTGGAGCCTGTGCCACTGTTGGAGAGCGCCGGACGTTGAACTGCACCGCTACTCGTTTAAGCTACACTGCCGCTGCTAGCGTAGCGCTTGAAACCAGTGCCCCTACTGGAGAGCGCCGAATGTTGAACTGGACCACTGCTTGTATTAGGCTACATCACCGCTGCCAGTGTAAGGCTTGGAACCGTGCCCCTACTGGGGAGCGCCGGACGTTGCACTGCACCGCTACTCGTTTTAGGCTACACTGCCGCTGCTAGCGTAGGGCCCGAAGCCAGTGCCCCTATTGGAGAGCGCCGAATGTTGAACTGGACCGCTGCTCGTATTAGGCTACACTGCCACCGCCAGTGTAAGGCTCGGAACCGTGCCCCTACTGGAGAGCGCTGGATGTTGAACTGCACCGCTGCTCGTTTTAGGCTACACTGCCACCGCTAGCGTAGGGCTCGAAACCAGTGCCCCTATTGGAGAGCGCCGAATGTTAAACAGCACTGCTGCTTGTTTTAGGCTACACTGCGGCTGCCAGTGTAGGGCTTGGAACCTAGCCCCCATGACTGCTGGATGTTGAACTGCATTACTGTGTTGTCCTGGGCAGGTGGGCAGGAATATATTTCGGAGGTTGAACCACCCACGGAAAACGGGACCTCCTGGAAATGACCCAGTAGCATTTTATAGACTTATGCTTTTTAGCGCCACTTTGAAATCGAATAATTTTACACGTAGGTTAATAGCGCTTTGCCTGTAACTTATCTTATTTTTCATAATCTTAACAGTGGTGTAGCACACGTCCACTCTTGGCTGTCCAACCCTGAGTAGCCATTTGTTATGGTGCTGGTAAAGGAATTTTTCCCAGACTTCCCAATGTTTTTTCCACTTCCACTTCCAATGTTTTTAAATGTCTCACTTGTCATCAATTTAAAATGTTTCACACTATCTCATGAGATACTTTCTAAATCTTATTCGGGATCGATCATGCCTCTCGGGTGCTCGCGTGTCCCGTCTGACTTCTGCCGCGCAGTCGTTCTGCTGGGGCCTCGTGGATGCACCTTGTGATCTGTCCTGCCGCGCAGGTGGCTCTACCGTGTAGAGCCTGGATCAAGAGACGCTCGCCAACTGTATTTGTACATGCTCATTCTCATCGCCACCTCAGATCGATCCCGAATGCTTCTTGGGTGCTCGCACTTCTGCCGCGCAGTCGTTCTGTCAGGAACGGCGGATGCACTTTCTGATCCGTCCTGCCGCAGCAGGCGGCTCTTCCGCGGAGAGCCCCCGGATCAAGAGAAGCGCCCCAAATTCTCTTTATCTTAATAATCGCTCGTTTACTCAAATTTCGGAAAGTGAACTAGTGAATTAACAGTCTCTGCAGGAGTTATGTTAAAAGGGAGACAGCTGAATCAGACATTTAAGTTCCCTTTTTACATATCAAAAAGCAAATAACAGTGACACAGTAGTGGCATTAAAATACCACGTGTTTATTTTTTAAAATCACAGAAATGGGTACATTAAGATGTGCTGATAACAATGACATGGTAATGACATAAAAACCAAAAAACATACATTTGCCTGGTAGTCTATGACTATACTGTAATCTTCAATCCAGTCTCAATAAACACCCATCTAACCTCTTTTTTTCTTTTTCCAAGTATTAAGATGCACTGAGTGACAGTATGCTGTGCTGACAGCAATGACATGGTAGTGACATTCAAAAAAAAAAAAAAAATCACATGTGTGCACTGCCTGTGTCCCTAACCTAACCCTGCCAAGACAACACCTATCCGTCAGCCAGCTAAACTTTGGACTCGAGATGCTGGTCAAGTCTCTGAATGTGGCTCTACTACTTCCATAACACTATCCTTGTTATGGTCAGCCTCAGATATCTGCTGTACTAGTTAGTGCCTTCTCATCAGGGTCTACAGGAAAAGTGCCCTCCAGACTTGAGGACTATGCAAAGACAGAGTATAAGATAAGTAGAAAAAGGACCCAACAGATGAAAAGACTAACAGTAGACCTTTATAAAGTACCTTCTCCTTAACAACAATGCTAGACTGTTGAATGCCTAAAGCACAAAAAAGAAAATAAAGGTCAAATTGGCTTGTTGTGTAATGTTTTTGGCTGTTATTCTCTGTATAAGGTAATTCACCTCACCAGCTGTTTGGAAAGAGTAGAAAAACACATTTCATGTAGTTCATTTCACATGACAATAAATATTACTGATGTGCTGTGCTGAACAAGTACCCACGCTTACCAATCCCAGCCTCCCCTGCTACACATCATCCAGCAGTCACTTCCTTGCTAAGTGAACTTTTGGAAGTCACACCCTGCCAGCGTCTTTGGGGGGGGCAAGCTTCAAAAAACAGCTGTGCAGCTCTGGCCAATGTCATATAAAGGCAGTGTTGCACAACAATGGTGCTTACACAAAATATTAACAATTTTGACATGTTTACTGTGGAGTGTGCTCACTTTTGTGGCCTGCTATGTATACAAAAATGATTGTGTGTCAAGTTATTTTCAGGGGGCAGAAACTCTATACTGCAGAACAAGCATTACACTGACTCAAAAACATATCCAAGTTTCATTTGTGTAGTACTGTCCCTTGAAAAGATATAACACATTTTTGCTGAAATGTGAAGGGTGTACTCTAGCCTGGGTGTGCCCATACTGCCTGTGACGCTGCATTTACATTTCGCGAGCAAGTCAGTCTGGCCAAGCTGCCTATCTAAACCATTTCTGCTCAGTCCTCAGATAGGGGGCCAATGAAAACCGAGCATTTCAAAAGGCAATGACGCGGTACAGTAGTTTGGCGACCGGAAATCTATCTCAGTCACTGTCTACATGGCGAACGTGGAGCAACCGTAAGATTTCAATGCATCTGTAGCTGCTGTTTAGGACGAATTCAAAGGGAAGTTCTATCTGAAAATAGAGCAAAGGGCAGCCCTTGAAGCATTTGTTGCGGGAAAGGGCGTTTTTGCAATGCTACCGACCGGCTTCGGTAAAAGTTTAATTTATCAGTTAGCCCCGCTGGTAGCCAAGTCCATGCTTTGCGTGGACGCTGTTGTTGTGGTCATGTCGCCTTTGATCGCACTGATTCATTTTTCGAATATCAATATTGAATGACTAACACCAGCCACTCTCATGTTCACCTCACAAGTCTGACAAAAATCATTTAACGCCATTGCTATATGACTACAGATTACTACTACTTTTTGTTTGGATCAAGCAGTTTCTTTCGCTACGTATACATCAGAGGACAGAGGGGTGTGATTGGTTGAAGCTTCGTCCAGTAGCAAACAGAGGCATTTGAAAGAAGCGGGTTAAGCCCGCCTTCTGAGAAATATATTTACAACACAGCTTGGCCAGACCAATGCTCTCAGAGCATTGACAAGTCGCGATAGCCAGGCTAGGTGTACTCACCTGTGTGAGATACTGCATGTAACAAAGATGGTTCACCTCTCTCCTCCGCTCCTTCACTTGGTGTTGTGTCCAAGAGATGACACCACAATCCATTTGTTTTGGTAGTTTTGTTGCGCTGTTAAAAAAAAAAGAGGGGGGGGGGGGTCCTTTCATAAATGAAGGAAATAAGCGTGCATATAAGCATAAACTAGATGTGGCTGCTGTGGTCTAATGGTTGGTGACAAGAGATCAAGGTGTTTAATGTGTCCTCCATCTCTGACAACATCTTTATCATGAAGCAAAGTTGCACTCGTTGAATAACCTTACTGGCACATGAGCCACATACAATCCATTTTTCAACTTGAAAGATTAAGTTGCAGGTAAAGAGTGTTGGTGCCCTCAGCTTGCTTAGTCATCACTTTTTTTTGGTCATCCCTTTCTCAGCTTTGTGGGAAAACATGAACCACGACACCTTTTTTACTCATCTTCTGTGATGTGGCAATTTGGAAAACTAGTAAAACGAGAATGTTATGAAGCCAAAAGAAATTAGCAACTTTATGGTTATCCCATTGCTTGTGTGGTCATAAACCATAATATCACTATAAAGAGAACTAAATGTGCTTCAATTTCACGGTTTCTAATTGAGGTAGCCTCACGGATTGAGGAAATATAATTCTTTAAAATGTGGTTCAGTTTTGTGGGCCACCCTGTATATCAGGACCAAGCCAGGCGCCTTACCACTTGTCAAACAACGCAGTTAACTAGATAACCTAAAAATTAATCCAACAGTTTGCTATCTAGCTAGCTTGCTGCCAGTACACCTGCAGCCAAGCAAACTGGATACAACAGGCGAAAACTTGCACCGTCAAAATGCACAGTTATAACAACGTATAACTCGTGATTAGTGAATACAGTGCAAATGCAATAACATTGGTCTTACAATAAAATTTCACAAACTACCATTGACAATCAGAAAGGGGGACCCAAAAGAGATATTATAAAAACTTACCACATAATTACATCTTCAGACAATCGCTTGCAGAGCAAGGAGCAAGTGCAACCTTAAAACTTACAGAGGAGGGTCCTGCCCGTGGGAACGACCTATGCCACAACCAAACCCACAACCCTTACTCTAACCCTTAAAATGCAAACATGTACCCAAAGGTGCAGTTTTAGATGGAACACTAACCTGATATAAAATAAGGAATTCGGGAGAGCGTATCTAATTCTGCTACACGTGAACAAACGCAGTTGGAAGTTAATGAAAGAATTAATTTATACATACATGCATATAAAAGGATCCAAAACATTAATGCATCATCAAATGCACACAGTTTCAGAGATCAAGAAATGCTAATTACTGCATCCATAGTTGGACTATGAAGCTACTCGTTGCTATCAGGTAAAAAAAAAACTGTTTTACCTGATATTTCGTCCATCGCTGGAAAATAGCAGCTGCACAATTGTATGCTGGATTTTGATGTTCTGCCGGCCCATTTGGTTGAAAGAAAAGAAGTAAAGAAATGTGTTGACACTTTGTTATACGCGTCAACATGATATAACACAACACTGTGGTGCCTTTTCATCATTTCTTTAGGTATTAATGCACAAATACTTGTAAAATTATTAGATGGAAAAAAAGTGCCACGAAACACGTCTATGGCATAATAATCAAAGTTACGACAGCAAATGCTAACGCCCTATAATAGTGATTGGCGAAACATAGCTTGCTAAGCAGCTAGTTAGCTAAACTACGCCAATTTATTTCGTTACATCACAATAACAAATGATTATGACACACGTGTATGAAAGACACATCAACAACAATCAAATAAAACATTTTTAACTTAGACAGATACTTACATTTATATTTGTTCGTGGTACTGGATTTTCATTAATCCATGGCAATCGTCATTCCATTTAGCGCGACACTTCAAACATTTCAGAAAGGAACCCCGACGTATTTCCATTTCCGAAAAGTCAACCTATCTGGCAGAATTCCACGTTTCTGGTACCAACAGTGACCATTTATAAGTGCACTGATATGGAAGGGCATTTCAACTAAAGATTCTAGAGTAGAACAAGATAGCTTACGCCATAGGTTTGAAGTAGGCCTATGCCCTGAACCACAGTGGATGCCATTTTGGCATGCTCAACATAACATTCTATCAACTCCCCTTAACAACTGTTTTGCCTTTGACAGCTGATTGTCACCAGGTTGTCAATAACAATAGCCCATTAAATCAAGAGCTATAAACTAGAACAACCGACAGTAAATTATCATTTTTCAGGTCCCCACTACAAGGAGAGCCAGGAGTACTGGAACACAGCCTACAATAGATAAGTTCCCAAGTTGAGGGGTGGTGGCATTCCCCCTGAAATAAAAACTGTCAAAATCATGAAAATCTCATGGTACCCCCAAACTGTATGTCACAGTCTGAAACACCATCTCTTGGACAAGCAAATAGGCTACCCTGTCCACATTTAAACAGTTACAGTTTAAACGTAATTATTGCTCACACAGACCGTGACAAGTTTATCTATCTGAGGCCGCAATCAAAATGAGTCATTTTTTTCAGCCTACTTGGCTATTATATTGTTGTTGAGGAAAATTAAACAATCCGGTTAAAAACAAATCTATTAATTGATATGGTTTAGAATGTCAATTTGTTTTGTCATACTTCAAACACAGAATACATGTCTAAACAATAGCAAGATAAATTCACTACAGTGTCACATGTTTTCCAGGGTAGTAATTGTTGATCCTCTTACAAACTGAGCTTACCAAACTGAGCTTACCAATATGGTGCCCATGCAACAATACATCTGTACTTCCTCACTGGCAACGTATTTTCCAAGCCAGTTATCTACATGTAGCGCCTCCCACTGGCCACAGACTACGCCACCCCTTAATTATATTGCCAACATCATCACCAAGAGTAAGGGGAACTCAACTCCAAAAGAATGGCTCATGCACAGGTTTTAGAAAAATACAAAAATATTGTTTATTTACTTATACTTTGAACGTGTCACTTTTTCACTTATTAAAATTCATACACTCCAAGAAGGGTCAGCCAAACCAGTCAGGCCACAATAACTAGACACTGGGAAACCTTGTTCAACACGCGTGGAAATAAATACCATGTCTTAACATTACGAAAATACACTGCACTCTCACCATTAATATTGCACATAAACCACACTTTGCACAGCAATCTGCCCCCTTGAGTTCTTCAGTAGATCACACTTTACTATACTACACACACAATAGTATACTTCACTGCACTCGTGCGCTTCAGATGGAACATTGGTTGCCCACAGCCTACCTACTGGCGGACCCAACTACTTGGCTGCCCCCCCCCCCCCCCCAAGGAGGAGAGATGACGATTAGACAAACATAAAAGACAAACAAACAAAAGAAAAAAAATAAACCTCTAGCCAGTGGCCCACACTTCACACTGTGCCACCCTGGTTTACGTCTGGCCACAGGCTAGAGAATTATACAAATAACACCATACGTCAAACACAAAACAGCACCTGCACACTCATACCCACATTCACTCACACCTTCTATTATATAGAGAACAGCAACTGACAACCGCACTGTTGCCGGGCCCTTCTATTGTTCAGACGGCAAGCACCACGTTGCATTAAAGAGCATTAAACAGTGCAGCAGACGTCTCGGGTGAAACGCTTTTCAGGTTCCGCTATGCCTACAAATCGTACTCGGCTCACTGCATAGTATGGCTCACGATACTTCACAGACACACACCCATTCTGCCGGTGGAACCCAAACAATACTGCTAGCTACACCAGCCCGTTAGCGGTTCCTTTGTGAAAGGTCATAACAACCCACTCCCACTTACAGCTGAACACGCAAACACAGCTACCCTGACATGCTAGCTTAGCCGCCATAAACCCTCTCCGGTCTAAGGACCCCAAGTGCCTATATCTACGCTGCCAGGTATCCCTGCCCGATGCCTGACCTAAATTACCCTGACCGTGTGTCTAAGTTACACCCCCATACTGGTATGACTGAAAGACAGAAGGAAAGCAAAAGGAGAGTGCAAGGCAAAGGACTGAAGAAAAGAAAGCAAAGACAGCAGCAATAAGTTCCCAGGCTACATACAGTATATTGCGCGTAGCTCTTGTAGGCTCCGATCCATCTGGTGACTCAATCAGCACAACAGATGAGTTGCCATATCTCTTTGTGCTGTTGATGAACCACAGAATGCCTTCAAAAGGCCATTTGCTCTATTGTTTCAGTCCACAGGGTGGGGCCTATCGGTTGAGGTCCTGGTAAGTGGTATCAGAGTTTAGATGTCTTTGAATGAATTGATGTCTTTGAGTGAATTGATGTCTTTATTGAAATGTTCTGTTATGGCGTCCGAAGACACAAAGCAGCAAACTCTCTCGTGTTCCTGTTCCGCCGTTGGTTCTGGAAGTGACGACCTTACATGCTCTAGAATCTTTGGTTTCAACTTTTCTTTTGAGATCTACATCAAAGGTAGCCTATTTGTAGGAAGGTAAAGCATAACCTCATCCTCCAGTCAGAGAATTCCAGTGCCAAGAGAGAAAATGGGGGTGTCATGTGCTTATGTGACTTTTCCAAATAAGTTGACACCTCTGCTATCCACATAATACAGCATTTAAATGGTAACTCTTGCCCTTCAAATATTACGTGAATTGTCTGTGACCTAGATTTAGGTCAAAGAAATTGTGTGTATTTCTATGGTTTGAATGGACTGCATCAACAAGTGGAGGTGGTACAAATGCCAGGGTCATTGTGACATTCTGTTGTCAGGGACAACACCTTCCAAAAAAAAAAGTCTCAAAAGCAACCATACTGTCAGTTCGAGAGAAGGAAAATGGAAGCCATGGCAGACCAGAGGTAAATATGGTATCTGTCTTGTCTAATCCTGACCCTGAGAACTCACAGGGTCCAGACAGATTAGCGAAATTTCAACCCAAGTCTTCGGGGAGGTCTCTCCCAGCCCAGCCCCTGTGCCCTTGTCATAATCCACAGACTAGTGAGTTCCACCAGCAGCACTTTTGCCCTTATTATCTCAGCAGACAGCCAGAGAACAGGGAACAGAAAGCCTTATCCATAAGAGAGCTGGGAACGATTCCTCCATCCTGCCAGTAATATTTTGCTAAGTAGACTAGTTCATTTCAAATCCTAGACCTTCCGATTTTCAAGAGGGAAATGCACAGTATGAGGGGTTGGCTGGCTTGAATGTATTTTAAGAACTGACCATATTAGAGAGTGAATTACCACATTAATTAATGATTTAGTGACCAATGCGTTGGTTCTACTGTAACTTGGCTCAGTTATATTATGGTATCATGCAGTAATCAGTTATTGGTTTATTGAAAGTTGATGCAAAAAAACAAAAAGTAATAAGAAGTTATGAAAAGTGATAAAATATGTGAGGTAAAAATATGTGAAGAAAATGTGGAGCCACAGGCACTTAGGTGGTCATGTGTTGTTTAAAACGAGGAATGCAGTTAATGTAACAGACACAAAAATAGGTTGGTGTATGTATATCCATTGTTGTAAAGAAGCTAAATTGGATGTTAGTGATTCAGGGGTGACACAGGCCATCATTTTCCTCAGAAGCAAACAAAACCTAAAACTTGGCTGGTGTGTGGTTAAAGGTAATGAGGGAAAAACAGAAACGAATGGAAAATGGTGGTGCTAATATAATGAGGTGGAACAACTTCAGCTTTCACTGAGAGTAAACAGTGTTTATACACTTCAATGTCCTATGCTCAGTGTGTGCACAATGAGGGTGCAAGATCGTCTGGCATAGGAGGAAATTGCATAATGAAACACTCATGGACTAAATGAAGAGTCAAACTGCCTCATTTAATCCCTCCATGGGAAGTAGGAAGGCATTTATTTGACTGGCACGCTGGAACAAAAGACACTTGGAATATGGAATATGGACCAGCAGTAGGAGCTTTAAAAAGAATTTAATTTACATTGTTGAAAAAAAATGAGGGAGAGCTCTAGAATCTGATCGCTGCCTGATTTGAATCCCCTGCCACACGTTGGGGTAAAGTTAATCTCATTAACTTCCAGTCAGGAAGGTGATAGACTAATGAGGCCAGGGATGGTTTGGATGGCTATGAATCCATATCTCTGTCAATGAAAAGCCTCGTAGCACATTCCGCCTTAATAAGGAACCATGGGAGCCGGAGGATAAGTCCTGCGGTGCGGAATCTCATGTTATGTTCACGTGTGCGTTGTCCGTGGCAACCCAGCCCCTGCTTAGCAGATTTAGAATTCTGGTTACGCCGACCCAACCCAATGCACTCTGTGAGTGGACCGCAAAAGCCTAGCTTTTATTTGTTTATTTATACAAAAAGGTTTCTCAAGGGCTTCACTTTTGTATTTGCACTTTTGTATTTGTATTCTTCCCAGGCTGGTAGCCCATGTGCTAGCTGGGTGGGTGTTGCGATTTGAAGAGAAATCTAAACACAGTCAGGTTTGTTAGGATAGTGCTAGGTAACACAGTCAGCTGGCTAAGCAGTTCAGTTGAAAATACCCAAACAAGCCTTTCCTATTTTCCCATTTTACTTTTGAACAAACTTGTTGGCATTACACGCACAATTAAACAGAGGTGGTGGGAAAGGATGACACATTGTGGGTCACATTGTGGGTTGTAATGGTAAAACCTATACAGAGTGGTGTCCTATGCAGAGAGTGCAGTGTTGGTGCTGGTTTGCATGGTAACCTGACTGCTTTAATATGGTGCTTTTATGTATTCAGAAGGGTACCCAAACCACTTTACATCACCTTTACATTGCCTTTACATTGCCTCACATTCACCCATTTACACACACTATAAGACTGCTGGCAAAAAGCTGTCATGCAATGTGCCACCCAGGTCATTGGAAGCAGTATGGTGTTCAGTGTCCTGCTCAAGGACACTTTCACCTAGTCAGGAGGAGTGGGACTGGAAACCAGCCACCCTCTGATTGTGGGACCGCTTTGCTCTACCTCCTGCGCCAAAGATGGGGAACGCTCATTTAGCCTGAGAGGGGAGAAAGAAAAAAAGATTGAATGAAGAGGAAAAAAAGAGGGAAAAGGAAAAGAAAGAGAATGAAAAAATGGAATAAAGAGGGTCCCTCTGTCTGGGCATATTTATAATTAAAAAAATCTTGCTGCATAGTCATACCACATTTCCAGTTCTTCTGAATCTACTTTGGTTAACAGAGCTGAGGGCTCGTATTTGGACTTTAGTCATTAGCAACATATGTATGTGGGCCTACACTACACCATGCCATCAATATTTACAGCCTTTTATTTTAACAGACTACCACTAATGCCACCTGTCAGATGTGTAAAAAAGGGTGATGTCGTTCTGTTCTGTTCACTGCTATAAATTAATTCAACAACACACCAGTGGTGCCTCCGTTGCATCTCTCACCTTCCCACTAAATGAAGGAGTGTAAAAGCAAAAATCCTGCACTCAAACCAAATTGTCTTCACAACTCTGTTTTGTCTTATTCATTAAGAGTTCATATGTGCTACGTATAATTATGGTGTAAAAAACGCAGTGAAGTAGTGCTAAATAGAACTCACCTTCCAAAGCCTCAATTGCACACTCTGATGTTGTATTGTTATCTTTGACAACCACATGTAGATCATTATGATAAGTCACAGCCTTGGGAGTAGTTTGAAGGTAGTCGGAACGGGAATGCCAGTGACCCCCAAAGAAAAGTATAAGCTCTTGGTAGAAAGGAAAAATCTAATCACAGTGCTTGCAAAACAAGATGCGTGTGATATAGAGGATGAAACTGCATAAATTATAAATGCAATTACCTAATTTGCCAAGCCATTACATGTGACTAAACATATGAATGATATTATTCTTTAAAGATAGTCATCCAAAACCTCTCTTAGTACAATATTAAATATGCTACATGCATAACAAAAAACTGCAGGGTTTCACTGTAAATTGACTTCAACATTAAAATGACTGCAAACCTGCCTCTTCACAGTTACCATTCCGGAACACTTACTTTCCCCTCTCCAAATATTGTATTGATCAGACTGTCTTTTGGCTGGATTTTGATGTTTAATGTTTATAGTAATATTGTGCAGTGTGAAGTTTTCCCATAGGCAATAGTGATAAGATCACTGTCTCTGCAGAATGATTCTGCATGTGTACCTGAGATGCTACTGGTTTCAGCATGCAAAAACATATGTAGACATGTTGGAATAACAAGAACGTGTAAGTCACAAAGAGAAACACCTTTACTTAGAGTTAACACAGTGCAGTGTTAACAAACCAGCGGAGTCTGAGGTAGGTGTTTGTGTGTGTGTATGTGTGTGTGTGTGTGTGTGTGTTTTGTGTGCACAGCTGTGAGTGCGTGCGCCTGTCTCTCCCTCTCTCCCTCTCTCCCTCTCTCTCTCTCTCTCTCTCTCTCTCTCGCTGTACTTATATTTGTGTCTGTGTGTGAATCTGTGTCTGCATTTACATCTGTGTGTGTTTGTGTCTGTGTGCATCTGTGTAGGCAAGGCACTGGCTGAGAAGAGAGCCATGTTCAAACAACACGGCAGAGAGGACAACAGCCCCAGGAGCCAACCAACCAACCAACCAACCAACCAACCAACCAACCAACCCGCCACTCTTCCTCCAGCCCCTTCCTCTGCTTCTCCAGCCACCCACATAAAATGGAGAGAAAATCAACACCATGCGCAGCTGCATCAGGAAACTACCCACAAGTGGCCTTGGCCACCCCTGGGATTTGGGATGTCACGGATGCGTACTTACAGTACACACTGCACCTGGTCACAGGGGCATTGAGAAAGAGGGAAAACTCATGGCCAACAAGCCTGCCTTTAAACCATGTTTTCACATTGATGGTGAGATATTGCATTCAGCATTTTCTGTCCACCCTGCCATCACTCGTGTTGGAATAAGGTTTAGTGGACTCTTGGGCTGATGTAAGCAATGGCAAGATTTGCTTTCAGGACTGTCGTGCTTTGGAGACTCACAAGTTTCTACGTGCAACACACTTCAGAGCAACATATTCACAGCAGGAGCTCTACATATGCAAGGACCATAGTTACAACTGGAAACTGTGTAAAAAGCTTGCTGGCTTAAGAGGGTAAACTTTTTTTGGCATGTTAAAAAACAGTCTATTTTGATCAGTTATGCAAATATAGCAGTTTTGTCAATCAGAAAGATTATCAGTAGTCAAATGTCATATCATAACAAGCAGTCAATACATTACTGGTCAACAGTCTGTGAATGGAAATCAGTCATCATATTTCATATATGGCTGTGACCTGATTATGTTAATCTTAATAACTGAAAGGGAACGCCCAGCTAGAACACCCACCCCCCGAAAATAGTCCTATCTTATTTATTTGACAACTTGATTTACTTGATACTTGATTAACTTGATTTATATTCATTGCCCTTTCAATGTTAACTGAGAACAGTGTTCTGGGTGGGTTTTGCTGTGCAGTTAAAGAATACAGCATTTAGTAAAAATATTTGCCTCAGCATTCAGGGGAGGTTTTGTGAGGCCTAAGAAACAGAAATACATAAATACATTTCCAGAAATATCCTATTCCCTCATTGTAATTGCTGTTGTAATATGCTTTTACACTGTACAATAACAGCCATATCTCTGGTCAAGACACACTCAATCTATCTATCTGTTAGCAGAGTCTATTTAAGCAGTGTAAATGTAACACCACACACAGCACACGCTCTTGCAGTTTTGAGTGAACACCTACACCTGCAGGCATACCTCATTTATTGATCACACGTGTAGACATGGCCCTGATTAGGGTCACATGATTTCAATGGTGAACGTAACAAAAACCAATCACAAACAGAGGCATTATTTAAATAAAACAAAATAACAAAATGAGAGCATATTTTAACACTATCTATCTATCTATCTATCTATCTATCTATCTGAGCCTCACAGAAAGTCAGTAAGTAATACATTCCTATGAAGCATCTGAAACTTTAAAGTTTTAGTTTGCAAGAAGAACTTTGTTTCACATCTGATGTCACACAGCAGATAATAAAAATTACATCTAAATATTCTACAGTTTCTTTTAGGGTACTCATGTCTTGTCGGTATATTTTCCATACTGACTAGGAGACCATACACCACCCTTTACTCAGTATTCATAGTAAGCATTTTGAAGGAGAAATACTCCTGAAATGCATGTTGTAAAGCATCTTTGGAGCATCTCTGTGAAATACCTTCTAGATTGCTGTGCTATTGTAGGTCCAATTCCCAAAAAAGTTTCAAAAACAGGGGGGAGTCTAATGGCTGACGCTTGTCCTTGCAAAAAAGTCTTCCACGTTTTATAAGCAAAACAGAGATATTTATTTGAAAGTACTAAAGACATAAAAGCACAAAACATATAGACAAGTCCAAACTGTAGCCTATTCATACACACAAGCACAACACGGCACGGCACGGTCAGAAAACCGCGTGACTCCACCGCTACCAATCTATCCACTGACCTCTAAACTGCATTACACTACTTCACGTCAAGTAGGCGGTGTCCAATTTATGATCTGCCAATAGCATGACACTACATTACATCATAAACAATATCACTTGTGTCACAAAACTAAATCCTGTAATAATTAGTAAATGTGTCATTAAATCATACATTAACCTTAAATCATAAATTCTTGAAATATCAAAGGTAAATTAATTCAAAATATAAACATTCAACAAATGGCTCCTACAGCTATACTCCACTCATTTTCTTCTTTATAGCGACATGAACAGCACATGAATCACCTCATCTGACTTTCCTTTTACTAGCCACCATCGATAATGCGTCATGAGGCAGTTCCGTGTCACATTTGATCCATGTAGAATACTGCATCATTAGTTCTACTGAGTTATATTGCCATGGAGATAAAGTTGTCATGAGGCACAATGGCAGCCTGTGTTTCGATCCTGCCATGGCTAAGTACCTTATCTACAGAAAGCACCACATTCAATTACTGTCAGAAAAGGCACACTTGTCTTATCTGAATTACATGAAATTGGCTTTATTCCCCCAAGTCCATCCCACATGCTGGCATAAACTGGCTCCGAAAAATCAGATCGCTGTTGTAGCCGAACTCTCCCACTGACACTGTGCATTGCTGAAAAACTCACTTGCCTTCAGAAAATTACTCTGAGGAACAATGTACATTTACAAGACAGCTGAAGACAATTAGAGAGCACAGAGTAATGTTGTACTGTAGGTGGATTTGTTTTTAGCTAGAGGATTGCTGTGTAGAGGGCTTTCCACTGTAATTTTTTGTAATTTATTTATTTATTTATTTTTTTCCTGAAATTGACATTTCTGCGTCTTCTCTTAACAAATAGATTTATTAGAAGAAAAAATAGAAGTTTTAGGTTTATGTCATTTCAGATATATGTAACACATGGAACCTGCTGCAATAAATCAGCATCTTTCTTTCTGTTATTCATATGTTGGGTTACTGCAAAGTAATATTTAACTGATATCTAGAATGAAATGGCACAGTATGCTTTTAATAACACTGTGGTGCTTTGCTTTACTGGAGAACAACCACTTTGTGGATTAAATGTCATAGCATCACAACACACAACCACAAATGTGTGGAGCAGGACATTGGGCCAAGGATAGCGAACTCAAGACATTCTGCAATTCATACTGTTGCACCAACTATAGCCACTCAGGTGGATGGAGACGGAGGCAGGGGTTAATATTTCTCAAGTCCCGTATTTTATACGTTGTATAGGCTAACAAAGGGCAGTAGGAGGTGTCCTGCTACTCAGAAACAACAAACTCCTACAACTATAATAAATAACTAAAAAGGCCTCACTGATACTCACTCACAAATGACACTATATGCAACACATCTGCTCCTCAGCTCTGATTGACTGACTTTGCAAACATCTTAGAAGCCCTATCAAAAACCATACCCCTTATTAATCACCACCCTATCTAGTCCTCTCATTAGTGCCACCCTGACAGCTTCCCCCAATCAAAATCTACCACAAACTGATTGACACAGGAGATAACGGGAAACAACACGCATGCACACAGGTGTACATGTGCCACACGCACACACATGCACAGACACACACAGACATGTCATGACATGCATATGCATATGCACAGACACACACACACACACAAACATATGCACACACACACACACACACAAACATATGCACACACACACACACACACACACACACACACACACACACACACACACACACACACACACACACACATACAGGCATAGAGGGAGAACACAGGGGAACATAGGGCACAGACTACTGCAAGGCAGGCAGCCTCTGCGCTGCGATATCATAGATAAAAACAAGTCTTCAGGGTTTTAGGGTGGCCAATACCATGACTGAGCTCCACTGCCTTTCCCTAATTGGGCCATATGGAATACCACTGGAATAGTCTATCGAGACAGTGTAATCAAAGTAAATACCTATAGGCGAAGAAAACATCTGTAGGCTGCTGCTGGCTGGCTGTGCGGCTGCAGGCCTACAGCAGGTGCAATGTTAGAGTCGGCCCACTACCACCTAAAGGGCTGAATTTCCTCACCAGTCTAACCCTGAAAGGGGCATTTATCTGACTGATGTTTTAAGCACCAGAGGCTTTCTCATGTCACATGTATTTAGGATATCTTATTATAAGCACAATAAGCTGTCACCAGCATTCATGTTTCTCCAGACTTAGTAGTAAAGTTACCATCAATACATACTCTCCATAAATTGATATTATCCACAAAAATAAATAATTCCTGTCTATCAGTAAACATAATGTCATATTGATTTTGTGCCTGGGCTATGTATTTCCTGTGATTAGGCAGCTTGTTGATTGATGGAGTGCTTTGAGGGAAATGACATCGTCCCAGAGGAGGATTCTGTTTACTTCCTGACATTTGGCCCACTTTGAATCTAGTAAGGCATGATTCATTAGGGTGGGGAATTCTGTGTGGCAATGGATATTATGAGTATAAAATACTGCAAAAGTCACAAAAACACTCATGTAGATTATCCTGGCGTTCTTAATAATACAGAATGAAGTTTAATGATTTGATTAAGTCTATGATGATAGCTTATATCTGGAAACACAGCAGTTTATTCAACAATGGCATGAAACAAGTATAGACCAATAACTATATGTTATCAAAAGTTATTGCTTTAAGACTGTGAAACTGGATTGAAAATATATTAATATGTTTTCTTTTATTCTACTGTACGTCAAGGGAATTATGTCCACATGCTAACCCTATTGTTAGTGCACTGCACAAGTCTATATGTGTTTCTGCAATGCCAAACAGGATCAGAAATGCCTTCTCTATTAAGTGTTTCTCTGACTCAAGATGGGTGACATTGTCAATAAACATGCAAATATTTTTAGTGTTATGGCATTGTACATGGGCATAAAATTCATTAATTTTAATGTAGATCTTTATTATATGACAACATTTGCGATACAAGTATGGACAGATATGTATACACACACACAGGTATGCAAACGTGTCCATTTGTGCTGTCTCTTTCTGACACACACAAACAGACACATACATACGTATTACCAACAAATCCGGCAGGCAAATTGACCATCAAGGGGGTTTAAAACACCCCAAATAGGCCTTTTTACTTGTTAGCCGTCTCAATGGGGGAGATCTTTAAAAGGAGACAGCACTGGCTAAAGAGATAGCAGTTTGAGTGTGACTCATCACCAATCTCTTGAAAATTAAACTGATTGCCTTGGTGGCAATTACTAACCACCTGCTACCCTTATTATTTTAGCAGCTTGTACTTTTTGGGGCATACAGTATGTTATTTGTTCGATAGTAGCTTAATCTCTGTCTTAGAAATGCCGAGTTGAGGACTAAAGCAAAAGCCTAGCATGTGTGGAATAAAAGCATGAATTAACAGTGTCTATTAACTACATAACAACATAACACACCATAAACACACTGTCCGTATGAATACCCCAACTAGTCTGCTAAATAGTAGGCAAAAATGAGGAAGCCACAATGTAGTACATCCAAATACATAAGTAGGCTTTCTGTACAAAGCAAAAAGTACCTGAATGGTTAGCTGCTTCTGGCAGAATTTTGCAGTCTGCAAGCAAACCACACTATGCTATGCCATTATCCACTGCAAGGTTTGAAAATGACTGCGTAAATTGACAACGACAAAACCTACAGGTCAAAGGACAGGCAAGATGGTGCCGTTGTAGTACATCCAAGCTGTAATATTCCAGGCTAAACAATGAAGTCAAAACTAAACTTTCTAAAATTGCATGCCGTCACACGTCCAGGGGGGGCTGATTTTTTTGTTTAAAGGTGTCATAGAAACCATTTAGTATTGTAAAT